>PDGT01000020.1:4058690-4077294 GCA_003671415.1 Megathymus violae | reverse complement strand
TGTGAGCATTTTTTATTAGTTATTATCCTTGTCTCCAGGTGGAACCTGAGGAGATGTACGCCGAAGCTCTGGAGGGCAATCGCATCGAGGACGCCCAGGACACTCACTGCTACAGCGCCCCCTGCTCCACCAACGGAGATTGTTGCCGTGGACTGCTGTGCTTGGAAACCGGTAAGAACATTTCAGATGTGAATAATGGAGGTGTATTTGCAGCTTTATAAGCGCCTGACAAAATGTATAATTACAGGATTATCACACGGTCAATTAAAATTTTTGTCTTTTAGCTCTAACACACTCCGCTCTTCCTAACACTGTCCCTGCGGTGTTAAAATGGACAGAACCACAATATAGACTCTGTGTTTTAAAACGTGTTTTAAAATACCAAATTGTTCCATTACAGTCGAATAATAAAACTCGTTATAAGGTTCGGAGAACGACGCCATTACGATGGAAAGAAACATGTTGATTCATCTTAGAGTCACAATTTATAGTTTGTCTTGCAAATTTTTAAATATATAATTATAAAGGCATCATCTCTGTATAATCTGTCTACTCTCTTAACGATAACGCTATCTAACGAAAAAAAAAACATAACCACAACATAATTATAACAAATTTTTATTAACAATCACTGCATAATTATAACAATTAATATGTTTCAAGTTTGTGTATATTATCATTATTATATTATATTTATAAAACTTAATGATATAGACCTAAAAAAACGTTTATTTTGTTATTTATGACAGTTTAGCTACGATGTTTGTAAAGATCAAAATAGATGGCGCTGATTACAATAAGATCAAAAATATTATTCATGAAATAATTATATTTTAACTAATCTAGTAAATTCTCATAACCAATTTTTTTTTTCAATAGATACCTATAGAAAATTACATCAGTAAATATATTTATATATAAAAGCATTACGCTGTTACATCGTACCTTCTTACAGATTCTTGCCTTCACCAAACATCAGACAGACAGAAGGTCAGCTTAGAAATGAATGATAAATTTCATTTTTTTATTAATTATAAATCCTACCAACTACAGGGTTTTGAAATGAGTGTTCATTTTTTATTACACATTACATACACATGTACCTATTCTAAATTGAAAACTGAAAACATTTATAAAGTTACTCTGTGCAAGGGACTCAATAAAAGTAATAACAAATTACTTTGGGGACGCTAGCAAAAGTAATTTGTCTGGAATAGAGTGCTTGAAACACCCTTTTCCCTTAAGGGCTCGGCCGAAAATAAAGCCCGTGACACAATGGGCGAAACTTTACTTAATCCTTTTTTAGGGTTGAAGAAATGTAAGATTGATAGAATCACGTATCTGTCTGTCCCTCTATTGCCAACATCCAACTACCTATATTATACTGGACGAAAAACGAATAATGAAAATATATTATATAAAGATAAGAACCCATTATAAATGTGTCCTACAATTTAATGAATTTTAATTATTGAGGTTAATTTCGGGGATAAATTATATAATCAAAAGAACGTTTATCAAATGTATTCTGGGACTGGTAATCTGTCCTCGCTTCGCTACAGAAAACCTACGCTTTGTTTTAGAAATAGCATCCGCCTTGTTTTACGAATGGGGTTTTTTAGTTCTGTAAACATATTAATTTGTTAATAGCTGTAGCCAGACAGACCAAAATTTTTTTAGAACAACCCTATAAAATTGTATTTTCTGTCATGCGGGAACAGAACTATTTCACCCTCCGGCCGGGGGTTCCAAAGCCAGTACTTTCTTCCTTACCTTCTTCTCATTTCCTGGCCGGAAACGCAACAATAATACTTTCGGTCTTGCTGATATCCAAGGGCGACGGTGACCACTTACCATCACGAGGGCTCGTGTGCTCGTTTGTCGCCTGTTAACATGAAAAATTGGAAAGGAGTCATAAGATTTAATTTGGTTCCAAATGACCTCCCCGTCATCCCCCTAACATATATCCAGTTATGTTATGTATGTATTAAATGTTATGTATTAAAAAATTGGAGTTATTGATAAAACGCTATAACATTTATCAAGCACCTGCTCATCTTTGAAGTTATATCAAATTTAAAAAAATAAGAGATATTTCAGAACAATAAACATATAATAAAAAGTCTCATAAAGTTAAGTTAAAATAAATAGAATATCCAAAATACTTATTCATAGATATATCTGGAATAAAAACATGGTCATATTTAAATCGAATTCAAACTTTTACAAGTATTATTTAATATTACTATTAAAGGGTCGATGGAATGAAGACTCATCATAGAAAAAATTTATCATAAAAAATGGTTTACAAAAGCAACAGCCTAAAGAATCTTTATAAAGGAGTACTTTGTAAATGAAAGTTTGTTTATGAAAGTAATTTTTGCGTAATAGGATGTTTGAATGAAAGCCTTTTTCCTTTAGAGTTATCTCGCATAATTTTGTTATTGAAAGAATTTGAGGAACAATATTAAATGTAGACATTGTGGTCTATTTTGAGCACAAATACTGTTACGTGACCAGATGCTCCGGGTGGTGAAAAGGTTAGAATAAATACGCATAGAATTTTTTACGCTGTTAACAGCACACTAGGACGACTTAAAAGTCGCAATCGCACTCGTTCGCAGGTATTTCGCTTCATAGAGAACACTGTCGATTCTTTATATTGCTTTCCGGGTTCTTCAGAACGCTCTACGCTTTTCTCGTCCATTCAACATTCGTAGAAAAGCAATAGGACAATCTATGACGCAGGTAATAAAAATCCGTGTGTCTGATATGTGTGACCTTCACAATTTATAGGGTGAGAGGTGTTCTGGTTTTTGTTGTTTTCCATAGAACTTTTGCGAACCTGCGTAACAATACTTATAAAAACTATGGAGTCGTTCTATACGAGTTTTTTCGATCAATATCTTTATACAATTTTTTTTTAACTTCAATGTAACACAGACATATAAAAATATTTAATTGATTTCTTGGGTGTCTGTCTGTGTTCGTATTACTAAAGTTATATTACGGATCATAGACTAGAATAAATAATTTTCATCGCTGAAAATCGATAGATCGCATTTAATTTTCAAAAGAAAAGCGGAGTCGGGTTACTTATATTGTATACCATATATCATTGTATTTCATAAAAACCTTCACACATATAAAGTTTTTATAAGAGGAGTCCATGAAAGTGTAATCAATTTGATGATATTTCACAGAAACGAATCATGAACTAATAAAATTTATGAACACAACAAAAGCTCGAGGAACATATTACTCTATTCAACAAATAACTTCAATTACCTGATACTACTTTCCAATCCATTAACAACGCAATTTTGGCAAAACGTGACCCAAATACTTTTATAATATTAACAAAATTAAACCTTGTCATCGTGAAAGTGTTACTTTTTAAATGTTTTCAATGATATTTATTCACGTAATTGCAAAGCGTTTTTGTGTTTTTGTGTTTTTTAATAGATCATAAAAATATTAGGCATTATTTAATTTTAGATGTAACCGCATTTATATTAATGATACAAATATACTGATTTCGCGCCATTTAATTTTTTTTCTACAATAAAATCGATGTATGCGATAACATTGCCGTTTGTTGATGTAAAAAACAAAATGGCGTCTCAAATGTTAGTGAGTCTTAACCGTAATTGTTCTATGTTTATATCCACAGAGTACATTTGTATATTCTGTTATTTAAATCAAAACAAATGCACGATAGGGAGATCTGATAAGTGGACACTGTCGCCCATGGACATTAGCAAAAATAAAAACGTTTTAATTACAGGAACAATTTTTTTTATATGAATGGTTTTAGGAATAACAAACTAAAAAAATTTCTCGTCTAATACTAGAATCACAGAGGTATTCTTCTCTTCAAGGTGTAAGGGAGGAAGGGTTGGAATTTTCCGGAGACTTGTACTTTCAGTTTTCATGAGGGTAATAGTGGACAGTAGCAAATAAAAAAGTTTTTCTCACGTATTTTTGTTTTTATAATAAATGATTTACATATTTTCGGATTTTATCTCGACAAAAGAATTTAGCTTTTCTGTATCTATCTACATATATTCTGTACTAATATTAAAAGTTTTGAGTTGACGAATCTTTACACTGAATAGTTTTTCTCTCTGTCTGTTTGTGCACATATTTCGGAGAAACCAGTGAATATATTGAGATGATATTTCAAACATATCAATTTTAATTTACTATGGACCATTATAGGGTAATTTTAGGCACGGAAAATGTATTTTTTCCTCGGAAAATTAAATACAAAGTAGTATATTCATTCTTTTATGAGAGTAGTAAATAAAATAACTGTTCTCGCTCATTTAAATTAAGAAATATATCTCCAATTCAATAAAATCAATTAAACACTTAATAAAAGTTAATAACAATTTTCTAGGATATGCGGGTGCTATTCATAAAAGTACCTGGCTTCCAAAGTAACCTAAACACATCAAAATATTTACATCCCTTTCCAGTATGTGTGTGTGTTCTGTATAGTCAAGCGTTAAATTATAATAAGTAAAAAAAGTTGTGATAGTAGCAGGTGGTTGATAAAATCCCTACCATCATATACTCGTAACGTCGTTAAACTGGGTCGTACAGATCCCAACGTCCTTCAATAAAAGGTATCTGACGTCATTAACACATCCGTTATCCGGTAGGGTGCGCCATGACTCGTTGCGTTTACCCCAAATAGGATAGATAATATCAGACACTACTGTTTCATTTTTAATTTCATTACCGATCCGGGCATTGACCTCAGAGATTAGTCAACACCCTGGCTTAGTAATTATTGGTTGATCTGGCAGATATTCTTAAGAATTCTAATTCCAAAAGACGCGATTCATATTCTCAAATTTCAGTCGCTACGCAATGAATCACAACACAAATAAATTTGACGCTTTATGATACGTGATTAAATGAATTTATGACTTTCAATATACAATGCATTGTAAAATTGTAAAAAATTGGGCGCCATTACTGTTTGGGAATTTCAGGATCATGTTTCGTGAAACGAAAACAATATCTATACATATATGTCGGAAAGTCATAAATACGGTTGCTAAACCGAACTCGGCCCGTGACCTGAGTGATGGCAGCATCGTCTCAATGACTCGACACTCAGCAGCTCGTTCTACAAGGGAGCTTAGTTGTGGCAGTATCCACTTGTGTTCCAACCGTGCTGGGGACCGGTGCCTCCCCGCTAGGAACTGGTACACGTCTGGAACTGGTCATTTAACCGCCCGCGAAGATGTCTGACTACGGCGCTAGCAATGCTATCTAATCCGACGTTATAAATCATTGTTAGTGAATAATTTTTATCTAACTCATTTAAGTTCACAAACAGTAACCTTTTGTTATTAATTTTTATTAGGTGTTTTTTAATTTTTTTTACCCCATACACCTAAGAATTGTTATACGAGCATAAATTTATCTAAGAATACCGCGAGAAACTCTATACGAACTTTTTAAGATTATTACATTTAGACAGACAAACTGTTTTATACTATATATGTAGTTTCGATATACTTACATATTTAACTTGTAAATGTGCCAAAGGGGTTGGTCAATTTTGATTACAGTTAGACCAAATTTTTCTGGTCACTATCCATGAGTATACTTCAATACGACTTCAATACCCTTAGAATAATATTATTATTTAAATATATGTGTGTCTTCGGGTCGTGTGTGTTTTTGATGTCCTATTTGTGTACGTCCATGTCATATATAGCACGGAATACTAGTGCGGGAATATGTGTTAACGTTTATTTATTAATCATATAATAATAGGTAACAACTAATAAATATATAATTATTTATCTATTTACAGTTACTAAACAATTTTAGGATGAAAGGGGGTTCGTCCATCTTTAATTCTGACCATAAGGGTTTCTACTTTTCAGTATTAATACCGAGATAGAATTCACGAAAGAAATGGCGTCTCTGTTCCAAATTTACTTTTCAACTTTTTCTATTGTACCATAATATAAATATGTTTGCTTAGGACAAAATGATAAATCTCTGTCACTTAATCATTATTTAATTAATTAAATTAAAATTAAACATACTACCAACTAAGATTTAATGTTACACAAAAAATTAAGCTGGATATATCATAAATGTACTTTAATAATTTTGTCCTCAATATTCTGAGTAATTAAGGAACTCACAACATGTATTTACGAGGGACATGCCTAAACACGCATCTAGTATGTGACAATACCCAATTTCAATTTCACAGCCCACAACATCCGTTAATCCGACAGACCCGGAGCATATTTTCCGAGTGGCAATTCCACGCGCGCAAATTATAATCTACACCCCCATATATGTTGCAAATGTCGACATTCGTCATAATTACAATTTCGTTAAGAAATTCGAATGAATTGAAGTGTGAATGTTGTGTTAGTGTAAATAGATTTGCTTTTTGATTTAATTTTGCTCCTGATTCATCCTCAATTTTCGAATTGAGATTTAATATCAACCTAGATTAAATGCTTTTGGGCATATTTGTTTAAATCAAGTCTCAAATATGAAATATGAGTGAGTTAGGTTGTAATTACTGTTACATTGCTCTAAGAAACAATTTGAACTTAATTCGCCTTATAATTCAATTTTGCTTTTGATTCATTCAAAATTTTCAAATTGTGATGCTTTTGAATTGTTAATTCTAGAAAAATTGTGTTAGCCAACTAGAATTCGAAACGCTTATCATGACGGGATAAAAGTGTTTGATGCGAAGCTCACCAATCTCTAACTGAATGGATCTGGAATCATTACCTCATCCGTCGTTCTGCAGGGTGCACCACTGGCAGGGTTGATGGTAATAGATCGGGAGGGGTGATGGGGAAGAGTTCTAAAGGCTTGGAACGTGAAGAACCTTGGTATAACGTACTTCGTTGTTCTGCAAGATGGACCCTGATCCCACTAGGAGTAGACAACGGCGGGACAGAAGATGTAACCGTCTCAATCCATTCCATCTATAATCCCGAGAGTAGAAGCACGAGGTTGTGAACCTAGACACAATGAATATTAAGCCGGAGATGCACCGTTGCGCTTTTAAGAGATCTCGGAATATTCCCATATTTGTCGGATACCCCTCTGTTATATTTCCGCACTTCGCCTTAAAAGAACCGTTGCCTTAAACGTGTACTGTTGTCACCATCTTCATTCGGTATCACAACATAATTGGATTCTATTGGCCAACGATGACGCGACGTTGCCGGACCAGCCAATGGGAGAGACCTATGCCGCGTCGTTAGCTTCCTTTCAATCAACTACGTGTACGCGATTGGCAGTGATAATTTTTTACTTTAATACGCCTTTAATACATTTTTTTATTTTAATACGCCCTGAATACAAAAAAGTTATATAAAGAATCAAATTGGTTGTTTTATACGCATCAATTTTATCACGCAACCCAAGAAACGTTATAATTTTAGTCAGTACCGATCCTATGTAATACCTCCCTGCGAGGCCAAAAAATGATAGACCACAAGCAGGGGTTCGTGAGGACTCCAGGGTGGATATAACTTGTTATAGTCTCCCTTCTTAGAACTTTTACATCTCCTCTCCTTGTCATTCTATAAACGTAACTTTGTTTTTTATTTCCCGATTATGTATTTCAAAAAATAATTAAATTACAAATATAATCTGGTTTACAGTTTAACACAGCTCGTTCGTTGCATGTTGACATGAAAAAATGTCGTTCAGTTTCTTACAGACAAAACGGAATTCGCAGTCCAACTTTTAAATTCTGCAGTATTTTAAAAAAATTGCGGAATCCATTATGATGTTTATAAATGTGACAACTTGACAACGTTGACAGCCAAAACTTATCTGTCTCTTTCTGTCTGGCTGTAAAAGAATGAGAAAAACAGCTCCAGTTATGGCTATGTTAAAGTATAAATTATATAATCTGTTGAGAAACTTCAAAGACATTTAATAGAATTTCGGAGTTATTTGACGCTAGAGCCGTATCGTGTGATCAAAGTGAAAAACATTCGTAGCTTAAAGTATACTGCGAAAGTACTTAAAGAACCTTTGAATATTTTATGTAACTTAAATATTATGACAGGTATAAAAGAAATCCTCGAGTAATTTGATTTTGTCTTTATAAAAGGAATTTTAGTAATGTTTTCTTTTATTTTTATCTTTGGCTTAATTATGTACAGTTATTTTGAACTATTGAAAGGTAACTTAGTAGTTCTAATAGGAGATTATCACATAAAGTGTCAGGTTGAAATTGCTCTAATTTTTTTTAAATTATACTGTCTGTATTAAGTTAAAAGAAGGTATTTAAATTAAGTTCACGAAAACATTCAAGTAATTTTACAACAACACGAGTTGAAATTTTTTTTTCATCGGATTTACAAAATCATAAAAAATATTTTGTCGCCTGATTCGGTAATGGCAACGTAATGTTCTCAAAGGGAATGAGCGTTGTCATCCTATGCTTCTTCAAGATTAGAGAGTCTGCGTGGCCTATTCTTATTTCTTCTACTACTTCTTAGAGGTAATTTTGTCAGCAGAAGACGGGGGACGTTGTCTTCCGGCGTTCGCTGGTCGGAAGCTGGGTGAGATCTGCAACCGAGAAAATCAGTGTGATACTGGACTTATCTGCGAGGAAGTTGTGCCAGGTTTGTGTTTAAAAGATTCTAAAAGCCTAAGCTCTGGACACGTGTCAAAGCAATCAATGTCAAACTCATTTTTGGAAGGTCATACCACCCAAAAACTTCCAACATAACTTTATTGACTAGAAACTAGTTTTATTGGACTGATATTTAACAATTATAACCTTTAGCATATGGTCATATGTCCTCAGGTTGTAGGTATCTGAATCCATCCATCAGCCTTTAAAAATCACTCGCTAGACGTATGCCTCTTATAATTGCCGCCACGCCAACCGCTTCTGGATCCCCTGAATCCAGAAACTTTCCACTACTTTATTCAGATCAACGGGAAAACTTGGTTGAACTTTCATCACGATATTTTAAAAGTTATGTGGTGTCTGCAATCCAAGTAGCCAGTACAAAGACAATGGTCTACACTCGTTTTTATTCCCACTTTGTGAGACCACCTGAGCCCAACATCGGAATAGTTTTGGGCTTTGATTATGATTTTTATTTAAAAATATCCCTCCCTAGGTGAGATGCATGTCTGCCGCCCGCCTTCATCAGGTCGTAAGCAGTACAACGAAGACTGCACTGCCTCCAGCGAGTGTGACATCACACGTGGGCTCTGCTGTGTGATGCAGCGCCGTCACCGTCAGAAACCAAGGAAGGTAGGTGCCTTATAAGCCTGTCCTATCTATCTGAATATTGCCTTTAATCTAACCTTACCTTGCTATAAACCTGCAGTTTGAGCTAACCTTAACAGCTAGTAGCGCATCTTGCTGACAAACTTACGAAGCAAAGACATCGAGTTCTACTGGATCTCCTAAAGGCAATCATCTATATTGATAGATCTTGTTAACAATTTTTAAGTTGGAAAATGTTTTGACGTGGCTTGATTGCAATATTGCAGAATCAATTAATGCAAGGGTTTTTTTATTGGTGATGTGTCGCCGATGTCTCTTAGCAACTCTTTGGTTACGACAGTTGTAAAAGATGGTCATGGGTGGCTGTGACTGGTTACGACTTGAACGGTTTTGTAGCTTGCCGATAATTTATCATAATTGCATCGACCGTGAAAATTTGAAGAAATTAGTATTTGGTGGACTTGTCTCAAATAGCCTAGGCCAGGTTTATGTACACTGTACACGGGAACTAAAAAACGCAGATAAAACACGTTTTAGCTGACAGTTTGATTTTAATAAACTGTGGTTGGTGGTACAAGACAATCATGGTAATTAAATATTAGTGGTAGGTTTCATTTGGTAGCCGTATTTGACATATTATGTTGGAGAGTCATGAATACGGTTGCTAAACGGAACGCGACACGTAACCTGAGTGATGGCGGCATCGTCGCTATGACGCGAAACTCGACTAAGAGAGGAGCTATGGCAGGCTTCACTTACACAGGCAGGCTTCACAGTACCTCTATTAGGATGTTTTCAGCTAGGAATTGTTACACGTTTCGCCGGTAATTATTGTTAAAAGAGTAAATTCCTGTGGAAACGTTAAGCTGCTCGAATTACTGAGTTCGTGGTAGATATGTGTTTGTTCTCGGGTCTTGGACGTATTTGTTATGTCAATTGTGTATGCCCACGCCACTCGCAACACAGGAAAACCTGGCGCGGGGTCCTGAGTATGTAAGCGTTTATTTAGATATTTAGGTAGTTGCATTATTTTTTTATTTTGAACACAAGCACCAACGTTGAATTTTATACTTATTATATTATAACTGTACAATATGAGTGATTTTCACCAAATTGCCTTGCTATTTGGCGGGGTAAATGTATTGAAATATATGATGTTTTTTAATAAATAAATAAATAAATAACTTTTTATCCGGCCGTTATTCTGTCTGACCATTACATCAGCAACGATTTTCATATCCGACTTACATTATACTTACGCAAATACCAAACACAATAACAAAAATAGAAAAAATATTTAACCTTGATTGTTTTGAAATATTTTCTTTCCTGTCGCTTTAAGTTCGGTTCTTGAAAGTAATTTAGGGCATTCCCTAAATAGTGAATATACAATACGAGTTGTTTGGGTATTTATAAGCGTTGATCTCCAAAGCCCGTTACACGGCTGTGTGAATTCTTTATTAACTAAGTCCATTGATAAATAATTCCTGTTGTCACAAACCGCTAGTTTATTCTTGTTTTAAATTATGTTTGAGAACAATATTTTGGACAAAAACAAAGCACTATTTTAGGGTGTTTTTATATTTGAAGTTTTGTTATGATTACGTAAGTATAAACAGGCGTGTGATAATTAAGATAAGAAATCCAAATAAAGATCAATTTCTGCAATTATCATCATTTGCCTTGAAAAACGCTGGATCAATTTGTCAGTTTTTTTATTATTATAATTTTAATTGTCAGGTGCATCAAAAGTTTTATCTAGCGTCTTTGTTATTGTCCATAACACATTACATTTGTCAGAAGTAAATAAAAATATTCTTAAGGCAATTTTATTTTCTGTTTGTTGTAATTTGAATTCTAATGGCCCGGGCGGGCCATTACTTTGGGCCAATTTCGTCGAGTTCAACAATTAATTATCGTGATTACTCTCCGGATATACACACTAACAGAATTCGCATCCTCTCTTTATAATACTAGTATAGATGATTTTTTTATAATTCAGTAGTATACTTATTTGACGACCCCGTAGCCCAGTTGGTAGTGACCCTGCCTGCCGAGCGTGGGGTCCCGGGTTCGATTCCCGGCCGGAGCAGACATTTATGTGGCAGATAAATGTTTGTTCTCGGGTTTGTGATGTGATAATTGTGTATGTCCATGCCACCCGCAACACAAGGAATCCTAGTGCGGGGGTGTGAGTGTGTCAACGTTTTTTTATTAGGGTGCCTGTAATTACGATACATTAAAACATAACATTTAGTATCTTTCATGTTTATTATACGCCTAATAAAAATACCGAGCAATGTTCTACCCAGATGCAATTGCGGCCACCGAATATCTACCGAATTGAAAAATGAGGGTATCCTAAAATATTTTTCATTTTCAGAGCTGCGGGTACTTCAAGGAGCCTCTGGTGTGCATCGGACCGGTAGCAACTGACCAGGTGCGGGAGTTTGTGCAACATACCGCCGGGGAGAAACGCATCGGTGTATATCGAATGCATTAAAATACCAAAAAACACACCTTTTACTTCGAGAGAAAAAAAAGGTCAGAAAGTTCTCGGGAAAACAAAGTCGAACAGTTGTGAGAAATGTAATTTTTTTCTCGAAGTTAAAGACGTTTACTATTTAAATCATTACTAATAAAAACGTTATAAGTTTAATTTATTTTACTGCAATGATAATATGTACACTATTGTAATATTTTTATTAGTAATGAAGTAATTTCAGAAAATATTACAAGTGATTCTATTATACTCCAAACAATAAAAGTACTTATGAATAATGATAACCATTTACAAAATATGGAAAAGCTTGTAATATGTTCTGGGTTATGCGTTGGAATTATGTGTATTAAATAAAAAATGTTTTATATCAACGCCTGAAATTATATAAGAGCACAAACTTAAGAACACTCAAAAAAACTAAAGATTCATTAAAAAATTACATGCGCATCCTTGCCAAACCCGTAAAACGACGTAATATAAAACATTTTTTTTATTTCATAGACGTAATTTCAACACGATGAATCCTAAAAAATCGAAATTTTTGCTCTGAACAATGGCTACCGATCATGCTCTTTACTTTCTGAATAGCTTTGTCAAAAAATATGTCAAAAAATTAATAAATTGGTAGAACAAACGTTTTAGTTAAACTTTTAACTTTCACGTGTGTAGTTTTAGTCAAGGATAACATAGATTTAAAGTTTTAACTAATTCAATATCCTATAAATGTCGTCTTAATAATCACTAATATTAGTACGTTTTAATATTTTATCCTAATATTAATTATAAATAGGTTTAATATTATAAATTATTAAGTCTTCAATGAAACAAATACATATCCAACTGGCTGAGGCATTTATAGACTTTAAATATGGATGTTAAATTTGAAATAATTAACATATCATTATTAATATAAGCGTCTTGTTAGAATAAGGATAAAATTATGCTTTGTTGGCTCCAGTGGGGTAAATCCTTGTATGCTAGGTGCCTAGAGACATATCAATCACGTTTAATAATAATATTTTATTAATATTAGAGTTAATAGACTGCGATCTCTGTTCGAATTAGTCTAAGGTCGTGTCTATTTTCTGATCGTATATGACTCTTAAATCCTATTTTTCTGCCAAAATTCTTGAAGCACTGTTAAGGGTATGAAATATCTTTTGTGGATCTATTTTTCTGTTGTTATATTGGCCTAAAGCATGTTAAAGTTTTAATGTTCGCGTGTTGTTTAGATTACATTTAAGATATAATGTTGTATGACTATGTGTATTAATTAATGTGTTAAAAATATAAATTATGTCTGCAAGTGTGTCTTCATTATTTTATACGAAAACCTCTTTAATAATCATACAACTCAACAAAATATTGAAAGGCAAAGTAGAAGCGGTGGAAAAACAAACAACGTAATGGTAGTTTAGCGATTTTAATGTCGCTCCTTCGCACGGTACACTCGTAGTCGATTCTTGCTCTAACTTTCAATTTATGCTCGTGTTACTAAGTAATTGTCACTCGGTTCGGTAAAGGATAACATCGTGACGAAACTTGCACACTTGAGAGTTCTACGTAATAGTCGCAAAGAATGAAATCTATTGATCAAAATTCAATGTCATAGTAACCGCTCTCGTTACGGGTGGAAGCGTGGGTCCAGCAGCTGGACAATTATAGGTTGTAGTGATGATGACCCCAATTCTAATTCTTTTAATGATTTACATATTTTACCAATATACTAAGGCACGTAATTATTGATTCTAGTGATTCATCCATCCAGCAGCAGCTTCCGAAGTATTGTGACTCTTCTTCAGCCTTCTGACCCTAATCTTCTAGTGCCTCGTCAAAAAAGTCGTTTGGCACTGACCGTGAATGAAATAATCCATATTTACTTCCATACTACTTTTATACTACTCCATAAAACAAAACTGTAGTCTGCCTCTCTGTACATTACATTTTTTACGACTGACTGACATAAATTTGACCATTTTGAAAATTTTTATCTGTCTGTATGTCCCGTTATAACTCGAGAACGGCTTGACCGATCTTAACGAAAATTGGTATGTACTGAGAACACGTGATTGCGCAGATGATAGGCTGTATAAGATATAAATAAACCTAACGATATCTCATCAAGACGAAAAAAAAACATAAAACTTTAAATAATTATGTTTATATAATTAATTGTTCAACCCGATCGAAGCGAGAAGAGGTTGCTAGTATACTACACAAATAAAAACATATATGAAAGTTTTTATTATGTAAAAATATTTTTCCGTGGTAAATTGTAGGCTGTGTCACTTTTAAACTGGCTAGATCTCCAACTTTATCCGTGCAAACAATCACGGAGAATTGCTGTTTAGGTTTTACGTGGAAACAATAAACAGACCTGATGTACTATTACGGTTATGTAATAATTTTCCCAACTGTAATATTAAAAGCGTAGTAAGGATATTGTAGAATAAAGCACAGAAAAACTAAAAGCTTAGCTGTAGTTTAAATGTTCTTTATTCAGAAAAAAGTTAGGAGGCCCGAAATTATCTTCAACGTAGTAAAAATATTCTTAGTACAACAAATTTTTGAATAATTTATAGTACTGTGAAGTACTATTTTGGAGTCCGGGGACGAGACAAACACAATTTTGTATCTTAACGCGTGAACCTTCTTGCGCGCACTCCTTGGGGGTTCCAGTTGCTCACTCCTGCCCTTTTTCCGTAGCGGTCAAACGGAGAACTAACTACGGAGTTGCCAGCCATCGCGTATGATAAAAAGTACTACACGCTATACACTCCCCCTCGATTTCTTGAGAACGCCCACGCTCATGAACTCGCATTAACACATACAGAACATACAGGACAAACATGTTTACGAGGGCGTCCTCTCCCGCGTTTGGGAACCATGGGACGCCGAGGCGAACTATTTCGGTTATGAAACCGTGAAATTCCCGACACGTGAAACTTGCCCAGAATCTCCTCAGGACTATCAACATTAGCAACACAGTACGCCGTGGGGCTTGCTCTTTTTGTAATCACATAAGGGCCGTCTCTTTTAGGAAAAAACTTAGACGAAACATTCTTTGACGCATTACTAAGGACATGTGATTTTAAAAGCACCTGATCTCCAACATCGAAGACTTCAGCAGGTCTCTTCGATTTATCGGCATAGTCCTTACGTCGATCTTGCTGTAGTTCGACCCTTTCTCTAACTGAAATAAAGGAATCTACAAACTTTTTCAAATAGGGAGTAATTTGTGGCACGAAATTATCCTTATTAAGAATCGACCTAATGTCATGTTGTACGTTCAACGGCGAACGAAGCTCCCTAGCTAAATTAAGATATGCTGGAGATACACCAGTAGTTTGACATATTGCTGAATTCATGGCGAACCTTATTGATGGGAGATGCAGTGGCCACGATGCGTGATCTGTATCTACTAGACGCGACAACTGAAACTTTAAGTCTCTATTTTTCCGTTCAGCCGGATTTGCTGCTGAATGATATAAAGGTAACAATTCTTGACTAATATTTAAGATGAACATGCATTGCTGCATGACTGCAGAAACAAATTGAACGCCATTGTCTGAGATAATGCGTCGCGGAAGGCCATATCAAAGGAAGTACTCTTCGATCAACGTATGAGCACATGCTTCTGAAGATGCTTTCTACAAGGCGAACAGTTCTATCCAGCGGGTTGCGGTGTCTTCTACCAACAAAACCCATCTTTCCCCATTTTCCCCTTGAGGAAGTGGACCGAACAAATCTATGGCGAGCACTTCACCTCTTTGATTAAGTACAGGCGTCTGTAAAAACCCGTAGGGCTTCTTATTTGAAGCTTTGTATCGTTGACAGGTAGAGCAGGTTTTAATATAATCAGTAATGGCTCTACGCATTCCTGGAAAATAAAATCCTTGAGAGACCCTATTGTACGTTCTATCAACTCCATGATGACCAGCTGTATCAGAATCATGACATTCTTTCAAAATATCAAGCCGGAGAGAAATGGGAACTACTAACTGCGGCTCCTCCGTATCGAGATCCGGATTATAGCGATACAAGACGCCTTGCTGCATGAAGTAACCTCTTTCGGACCATCGTTTAGCAGCTAAAGACTCTGAATCTAATGTATCTTCAAGGTCACTGATAATCTTTTTAAGTTCCAGGTCATCAAGCTGCGCGCGCCGAAGATCAGCAGGATTCCTGGCAGGTAAGTCTATGATAACAGAACATAACCCACACTCATTTTTATTACTTTCTTGACAGGCTGGACGGCTAAGCGTATCAGCGATGACGTTGGCTTTCCCAGGTGTATATTGAAACTTAAGATTAAAGCATTGCAGTTTAAGAGCCCATCGAACTAATCTACCGGATGGCGATTTTAAGGTAAGTAGCCATTTCAATGGCTGATGATCACTACCTATAATTACCTCATGGCCTTCAATGTACCCTCGAAAACGTTCTACCGCCCACACAACCGCAAGAGCTTCCCGCTCTGTAGTGCTGTAATTTCTCTCAGCGGGGTTGAGAAGACGGCTAGCGTATTCTATTGGACGCTCTTCATTGCCATCACCCTGCAACAACACCGCGCCTAGGGCATAACTACTAGCATCTGTCCTCAACATGAACGGTTTACTATAATCCGCTTGGATAAGGTTCAGGGCCGACGAAAGACGCTGCTTCAACTCTTGAAAGGCACTAGCCTGGTCTAGTCCCCAAGACCCAGGTCGATTCTTTTTTAGTAACCGTGTTAAAGGTTCAGCTACAGCAGAAAAATTTGGAATGAATTTTCGAAACCAAGAACAGGTCTGTAAGAAAGTACGAAGATGACACAATGTCGAAGGTATCTTCATTTCCAAAACTGCACTAACTTTGTCATTATCGGGCGACACACCATCCGGCGTAATGATATGACCGAGGTACTTTACTTTATCTCGTGCAAAGACACACTTGTCTCTGTTGGCGCGAAGCTTAAACAGACGTAACCTTTCGAACACCGGTCGTAGATCCGAAACATGCTGATCAAAACTACCCTGTGATATGAGCAACAAATCATCTTGGTAAGCAAGTAAGGTAACGTCTTTAAGAGATGCGCCTGTACGTAGTCGATCGATCAGACGCTGGAACGTCGAAGGCGCGTTCTTTAACCCGAAAGGCATACGTTTGAAGCGATACGCTCCAAATGGCGTCAAAAACGCGGTCATATCCCTGTCTTTTTCACGTACTGCCACTTGCCAGAAACCACTGCGCATATCCAGAGTGCTCATAAAACAGTTATTTTTTATGTTGACTGAATAAGTTCGTCTATCAACGGCATGGGATACAGATCAGTCTTAGTAATCGCGTTAAGCTTCCTATAATCTACGCAAAAACGGGTCTTACCGTCGGCCTTTGGTACAAGAAGAGCTGAAGAACCCCAAGCTGACTCGCACTCTTCGACGATATCCTCCGCTAACATCTTCTCCAGTTCTATCCTCATGAGCTCCTTCTTGGCCGGCGTTAACCTATACGGTGGAACGGCAATGGGAGAGTGATCACCGGTATCGATAACGTGCTCGGCGAAAGGAGTGGCCTCTCCCCCTGGTTCAAAGACATCCTGATATTCCACAAGGAGTCGAGCCAGAATCTGACGTTGATGATCAGTAAGCAAAGTTGCCTCATCGTCCCTTAGTACATCTATAGCGGAACATGAAACTAGAGGTGCTGTACCTTCAAACAACATTTCAAACTTTTGCTTACTATTTTCTGCGAAATGCCAACTAATATCACCGAAATCGAAAACGAGATTGAATTTATTAAGAAAATCTATACCCAACAAACTTTCGTTACTATCAGCCTCAGGAAATATGATGAATTTTACCAAATTTGTTTTATGCTTAAGAGTCACCTCTACCTCCGTGTGAAGCACTTCCATCTCCCTACTTACACCATCCGCCAACCTAACAATTTGTGTCGACGGCACTAACTGGTGTCCTAACCTTAGTAGGAGAGCGTAGAGCGTGTGGCCGGCAACACAGCTTTTGGCAGCTGAGTCTACTAGAGCAGTCCCACACCTCCCTAGAATGCTTAAATTTAACACAGGGCGACCGTAAGGCGCAGCAACCTTATTTGCACATAAAGAATTACAATAAGTACCAACAATAGTATTATTATCATTAACACGATCATTGCAACTATAAGAATTAAAAAAAATATTATTACATGAAACACCTACGGCACTAACAGGGTTATCTTGTACAGATACCTTACGCACGCTAGGGTTAACTAGCGGCTGCGCAGCGCCAGCAGCGCTTGATTTCGA
This sequence comes from Megathymus violae, assembly GCA_003671415.1. Lineage (NCBI taxonomy): Eukaryota > Metazoa > Arthropoda > Insecta > Lepidoptera > Hesperiidae > Megathymus > Megathymus violae. The sequence continues at coordinate 4,059,243 of PDGT01000020.1, read as the reverse complement.
TAGGTGCGCATGCGTGTTGGGTATCATTGGGCATAGCGACTGCGATGTTGCCGCTCCGTTACTGTCGTTAGAAGTACCTATAGTTTGTTTACAAAATTTATTAATATATTTAATATTACTGTCCATAGAATAAAACGAGTTCTGACAATTTTTACACTTAGATTTTGTTACATTCGAGGCACCACAACCGTAACACTTAATTTCACTTTTCTCACTATTACACTTATTAAGCTTTTCACACTTATCTTTTTCGTGACCAGACCGCTTACAATAGACACAGAACATCACCTTTCTTTTCGAACTCACTGACCCTCTACCGGCCGAATCTAAAGGAACGGTGAGAGTATTCGACGACTGCATCGATGGCACTGTCCGGGTCACACTCGAAGTTGACGGTGTACTTGAAGTAGATTGCGGACTCGCGCTCCGTGTATTGGACCTGACAGTTTCCTTCAATGAGTCCTCAATGGTACGGCACTTATGAAGTAACTTATCGAAACTGTCGATGCTGTCTCTCTCAAGGCGTTGTCTAATACGCGGACTTAAAAGTCCG
>PDGT01000020.1:4027276-4057904 GCA_003671415.1 Megathymus violae | reverse complement strand
GCCGTACCCCCCGTAGCCGAATCCGAAGCCTCCCCCCACGAAGACTGGGGGTGGACGAGCCCACCCGTAACCGCGACCCCATCCGTAACCGCCAAAATAATGGCAGTTTATCATCTGAAAACAGTTTGTGGAACATAAGCTTCTGCTTAGTGGTTTGGTCGGTCCCTCGCACAGGAGTCCCGGGTTCAAAACCGGAACCTTCAATTTATCAAATAACGTGCATAATACAAATTAATTATCAGTTACTTCAGGTGAAGGAGTACATCCTGAACAGACCTCTCAGGTCTGTTTTGTGACTTGTCAGGTTTGTCAGGTCTGTTGTGCAGGACCCTCAGGTCCTGCGTGATGATCTTAACAGTCTGCCAATCCGCCCTGGCCAACGTGGCAGACTATTGCCTCGACCTTATTGGAAAACTCAGTCCAATAATATGACAATTGGGGTTGTAAAGATTAATATAAATAATAAAGTCCATGAGTCAGCGATTAACGAGAATCTATAAAATAAACATTCACACACAAATATAACATCGCAAACACCCACGACCCGAAACATACTTATCTGTCACAGAACTGTCTGCCCGGGATTCGAACTAAGACTCCCGCTCGGCAGGCAGGCGCTACCACGGGCTACGAAGATAAATGTAGCTTATAGATAAACATAGATAAACGTTAAAAAAAATAGATGTTACATTGTATTGTATTTTACTAACCTGTACAATAACAGCAATAATTAAGAAAACAGCAAACAGAGAAGTTTTGTAGAGAGTCATTTTGGTAACCGAACTTAACTTTGTATCCGATAAGTAATTCTGCTAACCTCGAAGAGTGATGTCCATCTGAACGAGATTTTTAATATACCCTTTATATATACTTATAGCATATTTACCCAGGATATTATCACGAAATCTAGAATAATTCTACGGCCGTATGCTGATACATATAAGGTTGCAATTGGAGGTAACCGTGTGAAATATTGATGCGACATTTCACAGCGCTGTTTGCTTTGACTGATATACGTTAAATGATGTTAAGGAACTTATGTTTATTTTTTTTGAAGATACAATTGTAAATAACTTATGTGTCTCACTGTTTGTTTGGAAATACCCAAAGGTTTTTTTTGTAGTTTTTCCATGAAGCAGAAACAGATTCGCCCTTTAAACGAGAACGTCCCACAGTGTGTGGATTCACAACTAAAACTCATAGTTGATTTCGCAATGAGATTATTACAAGTACTAGAGTGCTTGGGAGTTTCATAACATCTTTCTTCTCGTTCGGTCGACGTTTCTGGTGACCCGAGAGCTGGCATGCATTGCAAAGAATTGGTATAGCCATTCAAAAAGGGAATGCTGCCAGCATTTTGAGAATCTTGCCCAAAGACTATGTAGTATGTTTTTTGGTACAGTTTTCTCTTTTTCTATTTTGTATTTTTTTAAATATGTGAATTTTATAATTTTTTTTATACTTATATAAAAATAAAAAGTTATAAAACATAAAATTCATTAGTACCCGTTCCAGGAGTCGCGCCGTCGCGAGGGTTTAAACATAATATAAAAATTATGATATCCTCACAGCAGAATTAACTGTAATTTTTATCTATGAAATTACAGGTTATCGCGCTGCTAAAATGGTATTTATTTTTACCTCCAAAAATATATATTATATTATTTTAATTCTCACATTGTAAAAGATATTAATTATAACATATGTCTCAACTTGTATGGTGTATCTCAATCAGTCGATAGAACAACATCACTGGTGTGTATGCCAAAAAGTTGTAAGTGACTACACAACATTTACTTAAGTCAAAGTTATACGCCAGTAACAACAGGATGTAAGAATAACAATGTAAACATTTTTTTAATCGAAGTCATTGACTTCGCATAAACAATTATAATTACACGTTAGTTAGTGATTATTTTGATCTCAATCGTTTTAAGAACGTACATTGTAACAGAACAAGAGATGACAAAAGAAACTCCTCAGCAAAAAAATCTTTAAAAAGCTTTCGCTTGGTTAATATTCCTGGTATTATTATCTTCTCGTAAAGGCTGCCTGGCTAGCTACCACCCACATGCTTGAGTCTGCCGCCAATCGACTCGTCGTGTTCCGGATGGGGGCTTGAGAGCCAGTACATTCTTTTGATCTTTTTCTTTCCCAACGGACAACGGATAACTGACGTCTTTGGTGCTACTCATGCCCATGGGCGCCGGTGACCACGTACCATCCGGTAGCTCGTCGGCTCGTTTGTCAACTATTCACATAAAATAAACAATACCTTTACCGATTATAGAATTATTTCCTATGTCGATCTAGTGCGAAATAACTACGGCACTATTTATTTCTAAGCGTCCTTGGCACTTATTAATCCCCAAATAAATATGAATTCACTACAACTGCGTTTTCATGTAGTTTCAAATTTTTTTTTTTTGACTGTAAGTGTGTGACAGTTCATAAATTTTATGTATATGTTTTTTTTACAATCTAGCCAAGTAGCGGCTTCGGCAATTTATTTTAAAGACGTATACCGAAACCAACCAAAAGTTGAGAAAACCGAAAAACTACTATGATGGTTACTTATGATGTGGGAGTCTTCAAGAGGAGAGTGAACAGGTTTTATAAGTGCGTTCAACAAGTTATATAAAAAAAATTGTTAATAACTTTAAGTAAATGTACTTTAATACGCAGTGGATAAAATCAAAGTGTTGAATTGATGGAAATATTTTATTTATTTACATATAAAAAAGTATAATTTATATGTTGCAGCATCAACATTATGGCGACTTTTATTGGAAACGGCAAGCAGCTTCTGGTTGCTTGAGTGTGTTCCATGACAGTGGTGATCGAGTACACTGCCCGGCCAAGGAGGGTTACTTCGAGTCCCGAAATCCCCACGCATGAGCCGCTCCCATCAAGTAAGGCGGCGCCGCGTAGGAAGTCCGTCAGCGAGACCTGTGCTCATTACCTCGTCAGACTCGGTAGGGTGACTTTCGTTGGTATTGCGATCGACACAATCTGCGAATGGTTGTGTGGACAACACCGCGTGTCATCAAACTCACTACGATTCTAATCTAATTAATCCTTGAATCGATGTTTGTGCTATCGATTAAGAATATTATTATAAGAATATTATTTTGGTCCTCTACCATGGCCGACCACTCTGATGACGATTCAGCCGCTTCAAAACCCCGTCAAATAATATTTTTTTTATAAAAATATGTAAATTATTCTAAGCAACAGTTTAAACCTAATTTGAGTTAATTATTGTAATCAAAACAGTATTTTTTTGTAAATTTCACGATAAATTGTTCCGAATTTGCATTCAGCCGAACTATGCTGGTGGGGGTGGTGTGAGCCAACGTGGTCTGTTGAAACCCCCGAAACCTCGTTCCGCGAAAATAACGGGAGGGGTCTTCCAAATCCTCCCCTCTACTCTCCGATCCAATGACCGCTAATGGTCAGAAATGGAAAAAATTATGCGTTCATAAATTTTAATTTTATACTAATAACAAAGCTTTAATAGGGCTAAAATAAAGATTAAATATTTCTTTCATTTTCACTTTATTATTGATACGAGTTTTATTATTATGTATATTATTAACAGTGACGTCAGATTCCTCCTACTAAAATGAGTAGTCAAAATCAAACTGATATATTAATTTGTTGATGTAATTGCGCGTGTTGACATTATTTTAATGTCAACACGCGCGAAATAATGGGCTTCTTATGTCTCATTATGTTTTGAGTAATACGTTATAAATAAATTCGGAAATATTTGCTGTCTGTTAAACATAATTAGACATTTATTTACTGTGTAAGCGGATCTTTCCCTAATCAAAGTTCCCCTAGCCGTAATTAACACTTTAGCTAGGGACGAGGCGTTGAACTCCTTCCGTTAGAGGTCGCTGGGAAATACATTATACAGTTTAATCTGATGTTAATCGTGCATGATAGCTTTAGTCAAAGCTAAAAATTAAAATATGTTTTTGTAAGTAACGGTTTTATTCCTTCGTATTTGTATCGCATTCCCGAGTCTCGAGCCTAAATTGACCTACTGGTCGAATGAGACGTACATATCTCCAGAATTCTCAATTTATTATATTCTATTCTGAATGATTCGACGTCTCCTGCTTACTTAAAAGAAACATTTCAGTTTCTTTGTTCAAATCATTTTTTTTTCAATTTGACGAAAAACTTCGCTCGTCTACTAACTTTAGGCTTTGTCATCCTCCTCATAAGTAGCACTAAATCTTTTACTGTTCAAGATTGCACTTCTCTGGAACGCCTTGGCTATAGACATCAAGAGAACTCTAAAACTAAAAATTGAAATTCGTTTAAACGCCGGGTTCAGCAGTGCTATTTAAAGCAAGCTATTTAATATTAGTGTATCTTTGTTAATTTTAATTTTAATGTAGCACACACATATCATATCATACCAGCACCCATGGCTGACTGGGAGAGATCGTCATTAGACATTGCTATTGTTAGGGTTTTTACAATAAAGGATAAATAAATGAAAATATACGATATTTTAATTTCCCCAATACACATATAATAATGAAATATATTATATTAACAACATTTCCTATACACATACGTAATTTTTTTTTTACAGTTATTCTATTTATAGCTTATATACAAAAATTTTATTAAGAAAAGAAAAAAAACGTGATTCCGGCCAGGATCGAACTGGCGGCCTTCTGCGTGTAAAGCAGATGTGATGACCACTACACCACGGAACCTGTGAGGTTATTAATGAAAAGATTAGACAACACGCATTTATTATACTTATTACCAAAAACTAGATGAAAAAATAAACGCAATAACTTAGATTTACACAAACAATACGTGGGCGCACATCAGCGCCAAAGTCCAATAAACATGCCATTATGTATTTTATGTATTTACCAAAAATAAGTTAATATTTCATAACAATCCCACCGGATGGTAAATGTTAATGAAGTCTAAGATGTTAAACGCATTATCTTATAAAAACCTATTCACTCTCCTCTTGAAGACTCATAGGTAAAAGACTATCTTTATACGAATGAATTCACCCGATTATTTAGACCCTTGTTCCTCTACTTTATCATAAGTTTTTATAATCACAAATATAAAAAGAAGTAGTCAGTGCTTCCAAACGGACTCCGCAAGAAGTTAATTTGGGTAAGTTTGTTAATTTGTTTGTTTGTTTGTTCAACCTTTATTGAAAAGTCAATAAATGAATGTTACAATGGGCGAACTTAATGCCTTGAGGCATTTTCTACCAGTCAACCCAGTGATGGTGAAAAGTTGTGGTAGGAGTTACAAACAACTCTGATATATAATATATACATTACATATACATACATCCATACATAATACATAAATTTTAAACATATATACCTACTAATATTTACAAAATATACATAAATAAATAAATACATACATATTGCCGTACATATGAATTGACAGAATTTCTTTCATACTTCAGTCGCTATTACTTCAGGAGATGCTCACGTACTTGAGATTTGAAAGACATGATATTTGGCGCTTTCTTAATGTTTACGGGTAGGTTGTGTCAGAGCAGTATGGCCTGAACTGTGAATGAGTATTGATAAAAACCAGTCTTGTGTGGTGGTATGTAAGCCTTAATATTAAACGAGGAGCGCAGTACTTTGTCATGCGTATAACCGACGTACTGGAAGAACTCCTTTAGAACGAACTTAGAAAGTGTATTAACATTGACCATCAAATAGCATGTCATCGCTAAAAACGTGAAAATTAACACGAGGTTAGATCATATGACGAATATAAAGAAAAATATCAAAAAATACTGCCTCAAATTTGATCGCACGGTAATCAAGAAGCAAAGTTCTACAAAAGGAATATAAATTAAACTGAACACAGTATTAATTTTTATTTACGTATTACGAAAACAAGCGTATATCCATTTTATAAGGCACTTTCCGTTCAAATATAAACAAAAACTTTAACACACAGGGTATTTCATAAAGTGTAAATAAAGCTTAAACTACGTGTAAGCCACAAAATTAGCCCCCATAGATATAATTATTTTTCTATCCTTATAAGCTCCTGATTGGATCATTTGACTACATCTAAGTTGAGAACATACCGGTCTTATCCATCATGGAGTCGGCACCAACCTGCCCGATTATAATGTCCCCTGCAGATCGACAACCAAGGCTATCCCGAACCGTAACTAATTAAACAGAAATTATTCGAAGTTGGTTTTAATACACACTTCGAAAGACAAACTACGACATCGCTTCAAAGAAGCAGCAAGAAACTCCCAAACCGTTTTCTCCTAGCCGCAATTACAGTCTACGGTGATGGCTTAGAGATTGCCAGCTTGCACTTTTTTTTATGTAATTAGCTGACAAAGGAGCAGACGAGCCACCTGTTGTTAAGTGGTTACCGTCGCCCATGGCCATGGGTAACACCAAAGGCGTCGCTAATGCTTTGCAATGATTCGATGGTAGATTCAGTTGGACAAATCATATCATATCGGAGATAAACAAGGTAATATTCACATGACATTGCTCTTGTGACAAATATAGAATACGCCGGTGAATTCCCTTTGCCGCAAAACAAACAATTAGTTTTCATTAGTAAGACGGTGTTAAATATTTGTGTGCTTACCATTGTAAGGCAAATGTTATCAGTGAGTTGGTGATGGGGGATGTGACGTCATTCCCTGTGCGTCGTTACGTGATTATTAACGTGGATTATTAACACGCATTTTATTTTTTGAAACATCACGATAAAACCGTTCTTATAACGAACGGTGTAACGATGTAAACTGAACTGTACATTCAACTACAAATAAATTGGATACTTGTTTAAAATTAATAGTAGTATAACTATTAAAATGTCTACTATATTGCTAAAATAATAAGTACCAGTAAATATCGTTATTAGCATCTTACGCATATCATAACCATTTCTTGTATATCTATACTTTTATACTACTAAATAAAACTGGAGTGTATGTTTGTAATATTAAAATAACCGCTTTTTACTACATGCATATGAATGTATATACGGTGCATATACCAAAATAACATTTTTTTACAATTTTTGTCTGTCTGTCTGTCTGTTTGTTCCGGCTAATCTCTGAAACGGCTCGACCGATTTTGACGGGACTTTCACTGGCAGGTAGCTGATGTAACAAGGAGTAACTTAGGCTACTTTTGTTTCTACTAAATAACTTTTTTGTTAAATTCCACGTGGACGAAGTCGCGGGCACAGCTAGTCGATAATAAATACATATATTTCCAATAAAAGTAATAAAAAAATCGTACCAACAAATTACAATATTTTACTTTAAAAACATCGTAACGATTCATGTGTCACCTGCCTTGGTAAATAACATTACTTTGTTCACGTACTAGTTTTATTTACATTTTTTTAGACTACCCTATTGAACTTAACAAGAAAATCATACTTGTTTGCACTGTATTGATATTATTAGGTTACTGTAGCAATCGTCGTATTACTGGCTGGCTGGTTGGTGGCTCTTTCATGGGTAGATGTGTAAATATTTATAATAAAATTCCATTACAATTGACAGAAATGCCATATTGTAAATTTTGAAACTCAAGTCAAAGGCGTTCTTATGCGGAAAGGTTATTAGAAACTTGATGATTACTTTCAGGATAAGACTGCTTGGACATGAGTTTAATATTAGGCCAGTTTAAGTGCGTTCTGTAGCTGTGAGTAGGAAAAAAAACTCCTCGAGAGTTTCTTGCCGCTTCTTCTTCCGAGACCATTCACGGTAGGGATTTGTTGAAGCGATGGTGTAGTTTGACGTTCGAAAAGTGTTTGCAAAAACCAACTTCGAATAAAATATTATTTCATTTCATTTCATTTCATTTCACTGTGTGCGCCTATACGGTTTAATTTTCTACTAATTGTTTTGCAATTTTCTCTGTAACTGATTTAAATGCAAATCTTTTGAGAAAATAATAGTCTCTCACCGTAAACTAAGACTGCTGTATATGAGTCGTATGTTTGATGGACATAGTAACAAACTTTTTATTGTAACTGGTATTAAAACATATTCTCCTGAGGAGTTTCTTGTCGCTTCGTCTCTCTGGTCCGCTCGTGGTAGAGGCATGTTGAAACGAACGCGTAGGTTGTCACTTAATGGCCTCTTTTTATCAAAATGTTCAATTTAAAATTTATTTTGGAACTTGTTATATTGAAACGCAAAAAAGCTTATAAATTAATCTCGATTTCCAATTTTCTAATCTTCTTTCAATGTTGGAAGCCTTTACAATATTTTTATTGTAATTATGTGATCTATTAATCTGTACTAATGAATTATATTAATCTATATCGATAACAGAACTGTACAGTTTAGTCTTGGCGGTACTCGTGCATGTTCGAGGGTTTCTTACCCGCCATCTACCACCACAGAATCAACCGCGCGAAATGTCTTAAGTGCTTCCATTTCACTGTTAGAGAGCCAGTGGCCGGCAACGCGTTAGGAATGCCTTTAACGTTACAGATGACCATGGAAAGTGATGGCCGTTCACCATCGGTTATTACTGCTCATTTATCGTCTACTAACATTCAAAGGTAAAATATTCGTCGTCAATCAGAATAAACATACCAAAAAAAAAACCGAAACACATAAAAATATTTCAAGAAATTTTCACAAATGAGTACTGCACTAGAATTATTTGTGTTAAGAGGGACATACACAGATGAGACATCACAAAAAAGACCAAAAAGTGACATTTATCTTCCAGATAATAGTTATTTATGCAACTGTTGTACAATAAGGGGTATTAAAACACGAATGTGATAATAGTATCACGTGAGTGTTTTAATACCTAATTATCAACAGTTGCATACAAGATTTTATCTACTCCCATGCTTTAAATCCTCTATAAACGATTCTGAAACAGTTAATTTACTGTTAACATTAAAACAGCCAGTCTCCACTAACCTAATATAATCCAATACTGAGTATATACAAATAAACTAAGTATTAATGAAAGAATTATTTATTGTAGTAGTAATTAACATTTTGTATATTAACACATTTTTGTAACACTTTTGCTCATTTTTTTGTAAACAAAACAATAAAAATATCAAAGAAAAATGGCGGGGATTTGAATAACCTACTTTTTTTACGGCGCTCGGCGTTCTGGTAGTGAAACGCACGTTGTATCTAGGACCAATGTATCGACCATGCCCATTATATGAACACAAAATTATTTTTATCGAGTAATGTTTTAAATAGTGATGTTATGGATATGAAGTTTCGTAGCCGGATACAGATACGGATATGTGAATGATATTTTACCGGTTTCAGTTACGGTTACGGATATGAAAAAATTTTAGACTTGTAAAAACATATACCTAATGTATTTACAAAGTAACATTTTTATTTTTTATCTGGATATTATTTATCTATACATATAATAAAATTCTAACTGATCACTTTCTGTACATTAAATATATATGAGATAAACTACTACTAGGCGCCTTTGTTAACGCGATAGAACCAAAAACAATAATTGTTAGAACTTTTGTCTGTGTGTCTGTGCGTGTGTTCGCGCTAATCTCAAAAACGGCTTATCCGATTTCGTTACGGTTTTCACTATTGTAATACAGTAAGCGTCGTTTAAAATTTACAGTTCACTTCATTTCAATCCGTAAATAAAAAAGTTATAAAAATTAATATATGTATTTCTACGAGAAAAAACCCAGTCCTACAACAATGCAGATGCTATTTCTAAGCGTAAGGTAGTTTTTCTGAAGCGAAGCGAGGGCAGGTTGCTGATTTATTATTAGAATCATGAGAAAAAAAACAAAATGAAATATTAAAAACTGTTTAAAGATTAAATGTATCGGCTCAAACAGCGAAAACCGGTCATTACTTGTTTCGTTTAGACTCAGCCCCTATCCGAAATTATTGGAAATATTTTTGTCGGATTCGGGTAAGGTTTCGGATATATTTTTATTTTGGATATCCGGTACCTTCGGTCACACTTACGGAGCTCCATAATATCCATGTTTTTCAATATTAATTCGTTTTTTCTTTTCAAAACTGTCGATCAAACATGAGGAGGATGGCAAACATGTTACCTTCTCTGAGAGTGGAAAATATTCTTATCTTTGTTTCTTCACTACAGTTATCGCTGCTAGAGGTATTAAAACCTATTTGCATTAGCTTAAAAGCATTATTAATAATTCAGCATCCCCCGTCGTACTAACAACAAAAGCACTGTAAGCTTCCATTAAATTTAATTAATTAAGTCATTGTTAATGTCTTCTTGTTCCAGGAATATCCACCATAGTTTTTGGTAAAGAAAATAAGAAAAAAGATAACATTTTTTAATTAAATAAAGAGAATGACTTTGAATAGAGAGTAACTGAAAATTCTAAATGACGAGGGTTATTTCGAAGTTAATATTTTAATTAATATCAAATCCAGAATGTCGGTGATATTGCCAAGGTATTAAAATAGGGAAGGAACGTGACCTACTTATTACTTACGTATTCGCTTTGGTACTGTTTTTTCTAAATCCCACAAAAACAGATCCTACTTCTGGAACTGTACAGATATGGACATCATTATTTTAAACAATTAATAATCAATTTCTGAGCCCCCAAACACATTATATTTTTGGTAACCTATACAAATATGTTTGCGTTATACAGTTAATAAATAATTTTTAAAAGCCAAGAAAAATTTTTGGGGCCGCACGGAAATTTGTGCAGTTGTTTTAGTCAAGTGGGATCATACATAAATTTATATGAGTATCAACTAAAATTGAATATAAATTTCAAAATAAAGATGATGTGATGAGAATTTAAAACTGGGCATACTAGACAGACCTCCAAGCAACTAAGCTATTGTATATATTACGAGTATTTAATAAAAATAACAAACAGCTTCAGAAAAATTACGCCTTACGTTTAGAAATAGCACGTGCATTGTTTTAGAACTGGGTTTTCCTCGTTCTACGAATTAGAAATATATTTTATATATTTTCTTATTATTAAGGACAGATTGAAATAAAACGAACTTTAAATATGAAGTGATAAGTGCTTACTGCAATACATTAGTGAAAACCAAAACTAAATCATTTAAGCCGTTTCTGAGATTAACAACTAGCAAACATTCTTCCTTCCTTCCTTTCCTTCGTCTCCTTCCTTCCTTTCTTTACTTCTTTCCTTTGCTTCCTTCCTTTCCTTCCTTCATATACAGAAAGCAATCAAATTCAATTCAAATTTTATTACATGTATAAATTTTAAATGAATGAATGAAATATGTTTATGTGTATTCAAATTAACCCAAATCGAATAAATCACAGTGTGTATGAATCCCTGATACTGTAACCTCGAGAGAACGAAATCATTATTCAACGCACGTATGTAGAGCTACGGCGAGGTAGGTAACCTACTTCGAGGAGCTAAAACCTAGATTACCTAAGGAACAAAGGATTTATATTTAGAATCTGGTTAAAATATCGTTGGCCACGGCGCTTGTATCGACCGTATGTTCGATCAATCAAGTTAGAATGTCACATTATCTTTGTTTAGCTCCAACAAACCGCCGACGCTTCGTTTCTGAACAACTACGCCTTACGTTTAGAAATAGCAATTGCATTGTTTTAGGAGTAGGTTTTTCTCATTATTTTAATTATGAAACCCAAAATTAATTTATAACTTAAAAAAAACGGATTAAAATTAATTAAATGATTCTTACTGCAATGCATTAATGAAAACCAGAATGAAATCAGTAAAGCCGCTTCTGAGAAGACCGCCCAGAAACGCACAGTAAAATAGGCAAAAATTCTAACAACTATTGTTTTAGGTTCTATTGCGTTAATAATCGGTCGTAATAATAGTTTTTCTCATATACCCTTAATGTACAGGAAGCGATCAGTTAGAATTGTATTATTATTTATTGATTAATTCACAGCAATTATATATATATGGAGCTTCGTAACCGTAATCGAAACTATCGAATATCCGAAATAAAAATATATTCCAACCCGTAATGGAGTGCAGTAAAAACTTTCGAATAATGTCAGATAGGGGCTGAGTCTAAATGAAACATTATGAGAGGCTTTCGCTGTGTGAGCCGATACACTAGCCGCGTCGCTCTCATTGTTAAACAGTTTTTATAATTAAATTTTTAATGATATTGCTTTTTTCTGTGATTATAATACCAAGAAATGAAGTCAAACTTACCTACCTTGTAAATTATATAGTTTTTTTTTAAGTCCATAATAATCTTTTATACATTGTCTTTTATACAATCTGAAATTATCGGAAACAATCGGATAATCCGAAATCCGTAACTATTCATACTTTACTGAGAATTATATAATGAAATGTCTGTCTGTTTGAACGCGGTAATTTCAAATATTACTGCATAATTTTTTATACAAATGTATCAATAAATATAGTGACCCATAAGGAATGAATGTGTGTATTTTTGTTTGAAAAATTTATAAAGCGCCTAATCGCACTCACTCTCAGTTGGTGGAGGACACTCGGCGCTCATTGGTTAGAGACCGTCATGGAACTGATATGGTTAGGATCACCGACAGCGGGCACCTAGCGGATTTTTATGACGAGATTACCCTGGGTCGAGTTCAACCTCCAACAGGATGAACCCGGTAGTATTACCTCATCGATCATCAGCGAGATGCATTATAAGGAGAGAAAATTGTACTCAAGGTTCTAACCCTACTATTTCTAAGAAGCCCCCTAAACTATTGAAGGATCTTGAACTCCGTAATATTCCCGTCGTCACGACCGCGCGGTTTTAATAAAGTACCATCGCTTTTTTCTGGCGCTAGTGTGTGCTAAAACTTGAAAGACAGTGATCGACCCACGCGCGGGCTCCGAAGAAAAATATAAAACAAGTGCAAACTGTGTTGCGTATATACACGTACTTATAATTAAGTTTCCTAATCCGTTCCAAGACGTGCCTCACTCACCTATGTAACCCAGGGCATGTTGACTTTATATTCTGTGCGGAATATGTAACTAGGTTACCTATATAGACGATGTACGTGGATAGCAAAATCGCGCTGCATCGACCCACAGTATTCACAAATGCGCCGCCGGGCTTTAGTGATGCGTTGATTCTTATTATCGATATCGATAATTCTATTTTTTTTTTAGAAACTGAGTGATAAACGAGCATGGCGCCATCGGAGTGAAGTGGTCGCCGTCACCCATGGACATGAGCTAGACCAAAGATATCACTGATGCGTTGTTAGCCCGGAAATGAGAGGAAGGTAAGAATGGGAAAAAGAAATCAATATTAAAACTGGTATTATTATCTTTCCGTGTCTGGCTCGTCGTGTTCCAGCTACCCTTAGGGGTTTGAGAGCCAGTACTCACTTTCTTTCTTACCTTCTTCTTATGTCCTCGCCAACAACACATCAATGATATCTTTGATCTTGGTGATGCCCATGAGTGACGGTGAGTACTTACTATCAGGTGGCTCGACTGCTCGTTTGTCGGCTATTAACATAAAAAAAATATATCTGTCTGCATTTAAATGTAAGACCTGGCCGAGCATCGACTTCTGGACGACTCGCTCACAGAGCAAAGTGACTATCAACTGAATTACATGGTCCTCTTACATTTTAATTGATTTATAACATTTTTGTACAGTAACAGTCTCTGGCCATTATTGGATTATAACCTCGGTTTGGCTGAGCAACCATTGGACAAGGTATTCTAGAGAATCTGGAATGTAAGATAATGACGACCACACAGCTCAGTTGGTAGTGACCCTGCCTCATGAGCGAGGGAGTCCCGGGTTCGACTCCAGGCCGGGGCAGACATTTATGTGACAGATAAATGTTTGTTCTCGGGTTATGGGTGTTTGTGATGTCATATTTGTGTATGTTCATGGCACCCGCAACACAGGGAATCATGCAGTGGGGGTGTGAGTGTGTAAACATTTATTTATTTATTATCTTCCCCTACTTGTGCTGCCCCCCGTGCTTCGCCTCCTTGACACTAAGACGAAATCCGTGACTTGCAGTGGGCATCTAACAGCTAAAATCAAAAGAAATTTAGACATGAAACATGTTGAAATGACGGAAATCCAACACCAAACAGCTGGCAGATAGTTTGACTAGCTGGCCTCCCAATAACTTCTTCTAAATTCCACAAAAACTCGATAACAGTATCAACGTTCCCATCCCTACACATCCTGAGCTCCAATTGCGTCACTATCGTACTTGACCCGTTATTACTACGCAGTACTTTCAATGCCACTCAAAAGCAACCTTATGCCCGTGTCATAGAGTATATTTTTAAATGTACATCAGAAGTAATAATAGAAATTATGTTATCATAAGAACGCTGAAAGTGCACCTTTATTACCGTTGCAGAGAGCTCATTTTGAGATACACTCAGGTGGAAATTTCTGGAACATCCACTACGACATTTAGGGGTTTAATTTTGTACACAAGGGGATGACATTTCAGATTCTAATTTTATCTATCAGACTCCAGCTGCATTGTAGCTATTTTCAAGAATGAATACAACAATACATACCTAGAAGCACCATTAGTAACGTCTTGTTTGGAATGTGGCACTCATCGTTCTGCGGCACGAAGAGCTTGAGTTCAAATCCTGCACGCATGATTAATTTATTTTTTGACTACCCCATAGTCCAGTTGGAAGTTACCCTGCCTGCCGAGCGAGGGGTCACGGGTTCGATTCCCGACTGGGGCAGACATTTATGTGACAGGTAAATGTTTGTTCTCGGGTCACAGGTGTTTGTAATTTCATATTTTTGTATGTGCATGCCACCGCAACGCAGGGAATCCTAGTGCGGGGGTGTGAGCGTGTAAACGTTTATTTATTATTATTTATAATTATATTCGTATTAAAAATTAATTATCCCTCACTAAGATAAATGTATACCAGCATAAAAAAGATAGAATTGAAATTGGAGTTGCTGGTGCAAATAATTCAATATTTTTGCACTGCAATGGTATAATTACATTGCAATGCAATGTATATGGTCTTAAATCCTCTCCTTCCTTCTTACCTCGATGCACCAACCTAAATAACGGATGAAACTACCATCCGGTCCCTTATACCGGTGGAGGTCTCTGGGTTTGATCGCCTAGTCTAATTTATTCTTACAACACTTGTATGTGGTAATAAAATTTTTACTTACTTGAGTAGTGAATAAAAATGTGTTAAATATCAAAAACATAGTACAATATAACCAAAACGATTCTACGCAGACGAATTAATTAAAGACATAAATTGTCGAATGTTAAAAAGGGATGTTATAGATATGAAATTTCGGATCCGGATACGGATACGGATATATGAATAATATTTTACCGGTTTCGGTTACGGTTACGGATTTGAAATTATTTTGGGTTATCCGATTGTTTCGACTTGGAAAAAAGCATTTAATTTATTTACAAAGTTTCACAGAAAAAACAAATTAAATAATAAAAACTGTCTAAAATGAGTTCGACGCGGCTAGTGTATCGACTCGGTCGGCGTAAACAAGTCATAACGTGCTTTATTTAGATTCTGCCTCTATCCGAAATTATCCGAAACTTTTTTATCGGATTCGGTTACGGTTTTGGATAAACTTTTATTTCGGATATTCGATAGTTTCGGTTATGGTTACGGAGCTCCATAACATCCCTGATGGTAAAACATATGTCGCCTGTACAACATAACTGAGCGAGATTTACGTAGACAATTTAATTACAACCTTATTAATAAAATTATGTTAAAAACTTAAATAGCCTGTACAACACGAACTGAAAAAAAATCTACATATGAATTATGCATAAATATATTTCTATGTAAAACGATGGCAATCTCCTTCAGTTATACATATATTTCACAGGATACTACTAAATTTTATTGACAAAAACTAATATTCATCATCAACCACCCTCCTCTTATTGATTTATACCTCAGTTCTGGTAAATATTAGACAATGAGACATTGACTTCGTTGAACCGTATCATAAATTTTAATTTCTATTTTATTTACTATGTCATTATGTAGTATAAACAGAGTTTCTTTGCAGTTCAATTCATGAATTCCATTAGTTTTCTGGTACAAATAACTAAACACAATGCTAATGGTGCACGGATACCAGATTGCTAGTTTAGTTATATCAGGCGTTTAAACTAAATTTTAATTACATTAATCGATTTGCGTTTGTAATTTGCAAATGTCGATCGTTATTACGTTAGTATTAATATAGTTTACGATACTGGAATACAAATTAATAATAATTCTTAAAGAGGACGTTGTGTTATTCCCCAAAAATTATTAAATGTTCTAAAGTTTGCCCAATTTTACAATGCCCTTACCCTCAACGTTCCCGAACGCTGTTAACGGTTCCGGGAACGAGTTTCCCCCCGCACGTCTCTCTAAGGTCGTCATTGGCTAACTGTACAAAATAATTCATTTGGCTGTGCTTCAAGATTCATCAAAACCACATATGATACTTAATATATATATATGTTTTATTGAACCCGTCCTCATGTGCCCGAAACTACTTTTGGAGGGGTCATCGCCCGGAACTGGTTTATAGGATGATTCGAACGGACATACTAATTATACTAATTATTTTGTATATAAAACATGCATGTAGTTCAGGGTTAATGACAGATTGAGTTATATATTAAATAACCTATATCTATGTTTATCATAGTAGCGCATATTGGTATATCTGTTTGAGACTAGCTTCACACCGGTTGCCCAGTCGTTTTTTTTTATTAATGGCCAGTCTCCATTAAAGTTGACAATGAATTAAAGCAGAATCTCCTCCTACTTATCCTACATTCGACTTAGGGAAACATTTGTCTTTCTATGTTGTAATATTATATTAATACATATAAAAGTAATTTACAATCTTATCTTTAGAATCCTATTTAGTTCCTGTTTAATAAGCGAATAAAACAGGCATTTTTACTGTAACTATTTAATGTTTTCAATAAAGCGGTTATATTTAACCTTTTAATACCTTTCGATAAATTTTATAAGGAAGGTTTTATATGGTTTTTATACTAATCACTTCAGTGTAACTCATAACTAGATGGTACTGCACCACCTGCAACTTCTTTCCGTTCACGCATTGCCATGGAAATTTTAAATACATAATTTGACCATAGAGTAAATTTTATCGCTCTTTACTTGGTTACTTGCCACTAGATGGCGCTATTAATATTCATAAGTTTATTAGCACAGATAATATTTTTTATTGTAATTTTTTATTTGATACTAGAAAAAATCACGTTGAATATCCTCCATTTAAGATAGAAAGAGATATACAATATTCATACTTGAAAACACGAATTATATTGACGTGACTTTTTTAAAACTAAATCTATAAAACAGATATAAATAATTTGATTTATATTTTAATAGGACGACAAAAATGCACACAATATTACCACCGTAGTTTAGTCTTAACTAGTCGGGTAAAGAACGTTACCACCACGCACGAATACCGTCGAGATTGAGTTGGGTGGTATAGAAGCAGACCTGGTATAAAAGATACCTGGTACAGCTGCCTCGTCGTTCAACACAGTCCACCACAACTAAGAAAGTTTGACTTGGTCTCTCGGAGGCGTAAAGCTCATTACAAGTCGCAGGAATCATACCCCCCTTAAATGGACACGTTAGATTGACAAACATAATATTGGACGATATGTAAAAATTTACTAAATTATTAACTTCCTGCTTCAATTTTTAAATGTTTGCTCGTAAGCTTTGTTTCCAATATGGTGTAATTTCTATAAATAAATAAACCTTTATACACACATCCCTGCACTAGGATTTCGTGTTGCAGATGGCAGGGACACACACAAATAAGACATCAGAAGCACCCACGCCCGTAGAACATGCATTTAACTGCCACATAAATGTCTTCCCCGGTCGGGAATCGAACCGGAGACATGCAGAAAAGCTAATGCAAACTTATTGGTAACAAACGTGACCAACCGCTTTCAGTGCCCTTGAATGCACAGAAATGCTCAAGTTTTTTTTTCTACTTAGTACGACATAATATAATGACATGACTAATGTGCGACAGCCGACTTCGGTTATTATGAGATTTTGATAACTGGCTGTTTAGTGTATGTTCTTTGTGTATTCAAGTTAAAAAGTTACGTCACCGTTCGCCAGATTTAAAATTGGAATTGTTGATTCCAAAAAAGAAAAGAATAAAAAATTTGGTGTCTGGACTTGCAAAATTGCAAATGGTCAGTCGGATATCGTGGCATAGGAAATTTAACTGTTTCTGATAGAACTTTAGGATTAGATTTCGATGCATTATCAAAGTTTTGTGTAGTAACATTGAAGCTGGAATCTACGATAATGGAAATTAGAGGTAATATCGTAAGAATTAAGGTCCATATTCAAACAAATGTGAGACTCATTAAGTTCGTAAAGCCTTGAAGGCTCTCCACGTAATTTTACTTGAGATTGTAAGGCCGCTTCCACAGTATGTGTAAATAAAATAAAACATTTTTTTGACAATTCCTACTTTCATTAAATAACTACAATTACTATCGGTCTCCCGTATTTGAAGTCTAGTGTCATATTTGGGCTAATGTGTGTGTGTCAGTGGTGACCCAAATCTAGTCGAAATTAATCTGGAAAGCACAGGCGCAGGGTTATCAGCCTCTCGGTCTCCTTAATGATCAACTGTACGAAATAATTACACCATATATATTATACCTTACGATACGGGCGACGCCGCTTTCATTGTCATTCGTCATGCGCACTGCAAAAGACTCAAAGATGTTCCCGCCTTAGTATAATGGGAGTATCCAAGAGGATAGTGAATAGGCTCTCATAAATTAGTGCGTTCAACATCTTAGGCTTCATCACCACTTACCGTCAGGTGGGGTTGTTGTCGAGCACTAAATTATTTTTGTCTAAAAAGAACTTGAAGGAGCGGAGACAAATTCTAACTTAGAAAAATGTATTAGATAGTAATGTTTAGTGAGACGTCTTTAAGCAGGTTTTCACAGATGGACTCAGCTTATGCTATTAGAAAGATAAGACTGATTATGGACGTAAAGACAGATAGACTTGTCTATTTCGCCTATTTTCATAGTCTTGTGTCTTATAATATCTTAATGTGGGATAAAACAGCAAACATTAAATCGATATCCTTTTTTGTAATTGTGAAATACTAAATAAGCATAATATGATGACGTTTTCCTGTAAAAGTTTAGCAATCTTTTATGGGGATCGGTATTCATTGCGCAATCGGGCAGAGTTACAAAACTACTACGCAGCTAACTTGTATTGGGGAGAGCAGTCCCCAGTAGTAAGGGTTGTGATGATTTAAATATGTTATTCGTTTTAACAGCTGGCAAATAAGCAGAAAAACCAACTGAGGGTGAGTGAGAAAATTATCAATACGTTGTCGTTTAACAACAAAGCTGTTATCAGTTTATTTATTTAATTTATATTCTTTCGAAGATTTTACTGTAGGTGAACTTTGTTGTCGATATAGAGGCTTAAACATATTATTGGCGTTTTTGTCTATATGTCTGTACACGTATACCACTAAAACCACTAAAGAGATTAGGATGATTTTTAACATTGTTGGAACTTATATTTTGGGTCAAAATTTAGGACATTTTTCATCCTAGGAAATGGACCTGTTCCTGCAGGATTTTCCAAAGAGAAGCGAGGATGAGTTACTTGTATATAGATATAAATAAAATTGATATGACTATCTGTGATTTCAAAATAACAACTTTTGGCCATGAACAACAGTTTTTTCTACGATACCAGTGCCTAAACAATCCTTTGTATCAAATCGAAATGCCACCACAGCGAATAATGTAAGCAATGTAATGCCCAATTTCTAGACCTATATAAAAACTGAAGGGCTTTAGTACCGATTTGGAACCCTTCGAGGTCAATGAAACAATTAGAAAAATCGAAATGCCGCCATATTATAACTAATTCGGTGCGAAGAGCGTTTTCTGCAGCCATATAAATATGGAAGAGTTGAAGTACCTACAGTTGCACTCTAAGAGATACACGAAATTTATACAATATAACATTATTATAACGAAAGTCTCGAGCAATGAGTTGTGAGGTAGTTGTTGATTTTGAATTATTATTGTGAATGTCAAGGTGCTACTCATTCATTGCAAGGCGGTTCCAAGTTTTAAGGACTATTTTCCCGAGGCGACGCAAGGGCGGCCTGCTAGTATTTAATAAAACCTAAAAGCTGTTAGGGAACTGTTAGGGAGCCAGTTATTACCGAGTTCTGCGCGTCCTTCTTGGCTAGTAGTATAAAGGTAACGCTTCTTACCACTTACAGGTAGCCCGTCTGCTCCTTTGAAAGCTATGTACATTATTGGTGAGTTTAATACTGATCCTTTGACTTCTGAACGATTCGATTGACGAAGTTTAAAGATGATTATAAACGAGCCAGGTAAAGCCCACACTCAAAAAATATACGTATATATATATATATATATATATATATACGTATAATTAGTTTAATTGTGTACTGTATTACACTTCAGATTACAAGCTACTGTTTTTACATTAACTCATAATTAATTGCACACATTTTACTGTTTGAGTACTCAGGACTTCATATGTGTCACCTACCAGCTTAACAAGTTTTCACAACAAGGATTCACAATTTGTATCCAATAGATGGCGCTATAAAACAAAAAGAAATTTGTGGGAAATTTTCAATTTAATTCTAAGTCAATGCGCCCGCGCATCTAACCGTGCCCTAAACAATCGTACAGCCTTCACACAAAGCCAGTCACAGCGCGGCACGCTCGCGTTCCACACGCGTTTGTACCGCGTGAAACGGTTCGTTAAAAACAATAGGGAAGACGCCATTTTGTTTGATCAGCTGTCAAATTACAACTACTTGAATCTTGTCCGTAAATGTTAATCCTTACTATAGTGATAAATTGATGTGTTAAAAACGGTAAGTTACCTAAGTTGGCTGTAAGCTCTGAATGACGTAATGTATGATTATTTGACCAGTCGCTGTCACTGTCAACTACAAAATAATCCTGGATATTGTTTATAAGGATTTTTGTGCTTCTTTGAACGAACTTTGTAGAGTTCTTTAATATATTTCAGAATAGTTCGGCAATTATTTCTATCACAATATATATATCACATAGAATAAATCAGACATAAAAAAATACTGAAATCTGTACTAGACCAGTGAATGACAGTGGAATGTTTCCAGAAATTATTTGATTTTCTGTGTAAATTAATGGACAGATTTTCGATTATCTGTAAGAACTAAATTTCGTAACAACTACAATTTCAGGGTCAATAATTACTGAGAAAGAGAGAGAGAAAGAGAAAAAGAGACAGGGGAGATTGATTTTTCTTATGTTCTAATAAGTCATTGAAATTTATTTTTGTTTATTATTTTTCAATTTTCTAACATTAAATCACATTCTAAAATCAAAATATATTTTATTACTTAATATTATTATTTAATACTAGCGGCCCCGTCCGACTTCGTTCGGGTTGTACTATTAATTATAGATACATTATTATTAAAAATTTCATATTTTTTCCCTTGATTAAACTGATTTACTGATATTCTATACAGCTTGTCATCTGCGCAATCACGTGTTCTACTATACCAATTTTCATTAAGATCGGTCAAGCCGTTCTTGAGTTATCTCGAGACATACACGAAATTCTCATTAGTATATATTTATAAATATGACGGAATACTTTTATATTCTTGATTGAATAAAAAAGATAGTGAGAGGGGAAATTAAAAACTAATAAATATTTGTAACACTGAATCAAATCAGAATAAGGCCCACTTTCAGTTATAATATAACAACTTAAAAAGATCCATTGCCTTTGATTTCAGTAAAAAAGCTGACGACTTTTCGTAATTTTGCTAGGGTTGTCACATAATATGAAGGACCTTTACAAATTACTCTTCTATCGGATAACCTCCTCAAAACTTCTTATATCCTGTATTAAAATGATATCATCATCTTACCATGCATTTAAATTCACTCTGCTAATATTTTTCTATAAATTTTGATAATGTGTATATAATTTTATAACGCGGTAACCCTCAACGTTCTTCCCGAAACGCTGTAAGAGATTCGGGATCGCGATCCGCCTCCCATGTATGACCTATCGAAACGTATTGGTTGGCCAATTGTATCAAATACTGTTTGTTATAATCTTTGTATTAAACACAATAATCTCAGTACTCTAGTTTTTCACGTCGAATAGGTAGAAGATATAGCGTAAATTTGAAAAACACTACCTGAAAAACGAATAGGAATTGTTAGAGCCGCAGTAATTAGTTTTTAACATAATTACCAGTCGGTCTATTTTATCCTCTGTTTGTAAAACGATTTCATTTATATTGTGTAGTAAATACAAACGAGTTTTAGTGTTAACAAAAAATTTATTAGCAGAACTTTATTTTATAATTGGCAAACATTTGCGCTTACGCATTTGCATTGTTTTAGGACTGGGTTTTTCTCTTTGTAGCTTTTTTATTTATGGACGGATTGAAATGAAACGACCTTTAAATATTAACTAATAAGTGGTTACTCCAACACATCAATGAAAATTATAACGAAAAATCAAACAGACACAAATTCTAACAATTATTGTTTTGGGTTCTATTGCGTTAATACAAGACCATTCATGTATCATTCATGTACAGAAAGCGATCGGTTAAAATTTCATTATGCGTATAGATTATAGTCAAATCCTGACCAATAAACGAACACTAACCAAAAAGCTATAAAAGTTACCAAAGTATTTTAAACTTGAATTATAGTTACATTGAAACATAAGATCTTCTTATCTTTTCGTGGTAAATAAAATAAATTACATCCTGTATCAGATACGATAATATTAATAAATCCGTATCGACTAATGTGAAAATGCTGTAAAGATACCGGTGTTTAGTGTTTGCACGTCGATCTCTAGCGCGAGATCCCGGATTTGATTCCTGCATGCATCTCTACCTTATCAGTTATTTGCATATCAGACGTTGTCACTAGCTTTGGTAAAATAAAAGATCTAGCTTCGTTTCTAAATTAGTCTTTAGGTTTGTAAATAGTTATGATATCGAAAACAATCGGTATTAATATCAGGTGTTTTATAAGTTTTTGTACTGAAGCCAGTTTACCTTTTTACGGATCGGGTTTTGTAGAGTTATTAATATATACATTTATAATAAAATTCTAACTAATCGCTTTCTATACATTAAGGATATATGAGAAAAACTACAGTTAGGGCTTAATCTATACATATAATAGAATTCTAACTGATCGCTTTCTGTACATTAGGGACATATGAGAAAAACTACTATTGGGGCTCTTTAGTAACGCAATAGAACCCAAAACAATAGTTTTTGGAATCTTTGTCTGTTTGTCTGTGCTTTTGTTCGCGCTAGTCTCAGAAACGGCCATACCGATTTCGTTCTGGTTTTTATTAATATATTGCAGTAAATATCACTTAATACTTAAAGTTTTTTTTCATTGCAATCCGTCCAATAATAAAAATGTTATTAATTAAATTAAAATAATGCGGGTACTATTTCTTAGCGTAAGGCGTAGTTTTCCCCAAGCGAGGCGAGGGTAGTCTGCTAGTTTAAAATATATGTATTTGAACAATAATAACAGTAATTTGCAAAGCAGTGAATACCTAGTGGTTTGAACGTAGGTCTCCCGCACCGGAGACGCGAATTCAAATCCTGCAAGCACAAATTTTTCAAATTATGTCCGTATAAATTATCGCTTGCTTCGGTGAAAGAAGCCATCGTGAGGAAACCTGCACACCTGGGAGCTACACAATATTCTCAATCTTCCGCACAGTCCACCCACCTCTTCTTCGGTCTTCTTCTTTCCTTACATCCATCCACTTTCATTCTCAGCATTCTTCTGGTCACTAAGTAGGCAGACATAAAACAATATAAATTACTGTAACATTCCTGATTTAAAGCTTATTTAAAATATGTTTTCGAAGCCCATTTATCCTACCTTCATTTTATTCTCCAATCCATCATGGAATAGCAACACGTCATGACCATATTGACAAGCATTTCTTTCTTGCAAGTCGCCATATACTACAATAAGTAAAAGGCAGATTTTGTTAACAATTATTGGAATGATTGTGCGCATGTGTGTCCTGTGTTTTGTTTGAGTTGTTGTTAAAAAATGTATTGAGAACGTTACTCACAACACGTTCACCTGTCAAGTAAATTCCGGGAATCGAACCGAGGTCCTTGTAGCGTTGCTAGTCACTACCAACTCGACTACGAGATTGTTATTAATTCATAAAGATAAATGTACATAGGTTTTTACATTTCATCCTTGAACACAACGTTTCTTTTTATTCAAATTCAAATAAACAACTTCTTGAGAATAAAATCTGACATCACGAGAAATAAATGCACAAGGAAAACAATTGAATTGTAATATTTAGGTATAGAAAATTCAATTTACATTGTCCATCAGTCTTTTTAGTATTCTATCTTAATATATTTATGCCGTATACTTGCGGTGAACTTTAGATTAGACTTCACTTCAGATTAAAAGTTCCCAATACTAAAACCTTTAGTTTCACTCCTCTTCACCTACAATGTTTAAAGATTTTTTTATTGAACGTATTAAACTAGATAACAATATTAAATTGAACGTAAATGAAACTGCGTCACACGAAACTATGTTCTATGTTATTCTTCGCCTATAAAAAAGGTTGATGGTTTAAAGCCCCTAACCAGGTCTCCTTGAATCAGTAAATCAGCTTTGGAACAACAAAGCTAAATCAAAATAAGTTCATCCGTTAAAGAGCTACGATGGGCAGTCATTATCTAG
Organism: Megathymus violae; assembly: GCA_003671415.1. Classification (NCBI taxonomy): domain Eukaryota; kingdom Metazoa; phylum Arthropoda; class Insecta; order Lepidoptera; family Hesperiidae; genus Megathymus; species Megathymus violae. The sequence continues at coordinate 4,033,044 of PDGT01000020.1, read as the reverse complement.
GATAATTTTTATCTCGGGAAATGGATCTGGTACATAGAGTAGGGTTATAACAGTTGGTATAGAATTTTACCTGATCGCTTTCTGTATGTAAAGGATATATGAGAAAAACTAGTATTGAGGGTGTTTATTAACGCAATAGAAATCAAAACAATAGTTAGAATTTGTGTCTGTTTGTCTGTGTGTTTGTACGCGCTAATCTTAGAAACTACTTAACCGATTTCGTTACCGTTTTCACCAATGTATTACTTAAAGCATAACTTAATATTTGGAGTTCGCTTCATTTCAATCCGCCCATAAATAAAAAGGTTACAATGAGAAAAACCCAGTCCTAAACCAATGCGGGTGTTATTTCTAAGCGTAAGGTTTTTCTGAAGCGAACCGAGGCCGGTTTGCTTGTAGACAATGTCAGAATGCTGCTAAAAGCTTAAACAACTTTTCCGCACTAATATTATAATTGACAGCCCCTTAGCTCAGACGGTAGTAACCCTGGCAGCCGAACTGGTTACCGGGTTCGATATCCAGGCAGGGCGAGTCACTTTGTGGCATATAAATGTTTGTTCTCGGGTCATGCTTTTATAATGGCAACACAGGGAATCCTAGTCTGGGAGTGTGAACATGTCAACGTTGTTTTTTTTAAATAACTGTGTCCAGTTCATAGACATAGACATAATATTTTTTGTTTCATAAGTTATGACGCGCTTTAGAAATAGACATCGATACAAAATATTTGGAATGAAAATTAAAATATTTAATGGTAAAAATGTAATTTCGTCCACTAGACAAAAACTAGTTGTTAAAAACGCTTGAAATCGTCCAACCCTCTTTAAGCTTGACCATATTGGGGCGGCCTAGAATACACACCCCAATCCCATGCTGGTAGCACGGTGTCGTAAGAACTGACAGAAGCCGGCCTGCTTGGTGATAGGGCTTCACGTAAGGATTATGTCATCATTATTATTACTAAGTCATTAATATTATTACTCTTATTATCTTTCCGTGAAGCCTGCCTGGCTAGCTACCACACACCTGCTTGAGTCAGCCGCCAATCGACTCGTCGTGTTCCGCCTGGGGGCTTGAGAGCCAGTACATTCTTTACTAATTCGTTACTATTTTCTCGGGCAATGGATATCAATTACCATCAGGTGGCTCGTCTGTCCTTTGTCGACTATTTACAAAAAACACTTTGTTGTCTCCAATTTCTCCAAACGATTCCATTGGCAGACTGTACGAAAACTGAAGTTGTATTTTATAACACTCTTGTTTACAATAACCATGCTTGCCATGTATCATAGACACGTTGTTTACTCCAGACGGTATAAAACATTAAGAACCCACTTGAACGGTACTCCTGTAGTAAACTCCGGCACGGCTCGGTGGTGCCATACCGAGCGTGACCGACTTGATTCCCGGCTTAATGACTAAATTAATCACTCAAATAACACACGGAAGAGATTCTATGGGAATAATAATGGGTTTTTAACTATTAAAGTTTTAATCTATGCTTTTATGAATGGGATTTATGGATTGGATGCTGGGAATGGGTTTTTTATATTTCAGTTTGAAGGATGGGGAGATTCGAATGGTGCATGCACTATTTTTTTTAAGTTATTTGTGTGTATATTACAAATTATCTTTCGCTCGTTTCGGTGAAGGAAAACGTCGTGAGGAAATCTGCACACCTGAGAGAGATACAGAGAGTTTGTTAAGTCCGCCGCTCTTGCTAACGTGGTTCGTAGCAGTAATCGCTCATACAGTCACAACCCCGCACTAAGATACCCTGTAATGCGGGTGACATGGACGTACACAAATATGACATAACAAAACGACCAGAGAACAAACATTTATTTGTCACATAAATGTTTGGCCTCAGCCGGAAATCCAATCCGGGACTCCTCGCTCGGCCGGCGAGGTCAATTTCAACTGGGGGTCGTCATTGAAGTCGGATTCAGAAAAATTTGCGTTTTCGAACCTATGATCGATAGTTCTGCTAGGTGCCGATAGATGGCAGTGTAATATATTTATTTATACTAATATTAGAAAGAGAGAGTGCGATTCTTGTAAGTTTGTGCATAATGAGGAAAGCAATCTCAGGAACCATGGCACTTATTTTAAAAAATATTTTACCATTTGAAATGTACATTATTCCATATAGTCATTAGCTATATAGTATATAACAAATTCTCCATTTTTCTGAGTGAATGCGATAATCTCAAAAAATACATTTTCGGAGATATGGTTTTTATCAATAAATAGAGTGACTCACGAGACGTATATGACATTAGGAATAATTTATAAAACGCCTTATAAATTGAAAAAAAAAAAACAAAATAAATATTTTAATAATTAAAAACACAAATTGTGCTTTGTTATAAAATTATATTTTATAAGATTATATTATATTTTATATTATCTTGACTACAATATATACTTGACTTTATCTATGGCTTACAGTTCATTAATTTTTATTACAGGCTACTTCCAGTGACTAGAAGAAGAAAAAATTCAAAATGGCGGTTTTGCAGTTAATATTTTGCTTCAGTTTTGTGCACGTGGCATTTGCGAAGGGTGAGTTTTTACGTTAATTAGATTTAAACTATGTTTATAGAAAATTTTATTTTAAAAGCCATTAGAACATTATCATAGATGATCCGAGTTAGAATGTCATATGCATCAACTTTTCAAATCATGTACGTGGTACAATAAATTACACTTGCTTGGTTGAAGAAAAATATCATCAGGAAACCTGCACACCTCAGAGTTCTCCAATGATATTCTCAGCAGTGTATGAAGTCAAAATGAATAATAATTTGATTTCTACTCTACATCGAAATTCTGTGCTCTTCTTAATCTATACTAATGTTATAAAGAGAGTGCAAATGTTGTTTGTGTGTATGGGCAAGGTAATGTCGGGAACCACGCCATCCATTTGAAAAATTCTTTTACCGTTTCAAAGGCATATTAACTAGAGTCATGGCGATATTCACTTTGTTTTATACTATTTAAAGATGAATATGGATTATACCTACGTGATATCTACAAAGAAAAATAATTTTTCAACACGAACAAAGTCGAGACAACCCATAAAGCATACGGTGATAACTTTACTTTCGTAATTAATACTATAAACTATAAAAAAATATACAATAAAAATTAAAAATAAAACATGATATTAATTAGTGTCCCCCGTCATTAGATACGAGTTCACTGCGACACCCAAAACTCAACTAGGAACCAAGTTTTTCGAACGTAATTATCACGCACCGCACCTAAGCGTATACCTCTATACTATAATATCCGAGATCCGAGACACCTTGATATTAATATGACCGTTATTACCATCGCGCCAGTCAGTCAACCCCATCCTTATACGGATGGCACAAAAACCACTGCGGATGGCAATGACCCGCTTACCATTAAATGATCCATTGGGACAGACTGTTCAAGCATGTGGGTAGACTCGTTTTTAAACTATCAAAAGCATAGATGTCGCTCTTGTGACGATTTTAATTTTTAACTTACGAAACTTACATGATTCATTAGAAATAAATATTGATTCATGTTTTTATATCATCAAAAACATGTGGGTAGACTTGTTTTTAAATCAATCAGATACCATAGATGTCGCTCTTATATAGTACATATCAAATTTTAAATTTTGTAAATTAGTATTAGATAATTGGAATCTATTAAATACTGAAAGGGTTTTACGGACCATTTATTTGTTTTGACATTGTTCACAGATAACATTTAAAGTCAGCCATAACAAAATGGATCTTTGTGAAACAGTTTTAATAAATAACCGAATTATGTTTGAAATTAAATTGTTTTTATATTTTTCACACATTAAATTCAAGCTTATTTAATTTAGCATTGGCGCAATTAAAATTTTAAAATATGCCCTAGATATCTATCTAGGAACATCAGGAGATCAAAAGAATAACATCTAAAACATCATCAACCCTTAACATATGATTAGGTAGAAGTGTTTTTATGTCTACAAACATCGTTAGCCTTCAGTCTATGCCACCAGCCCTTACCGTAATTCCCATAAAACCAGCTCCTGGTCACCGACGGCCGTTTCCTGCAGTATCGCACAAATTAACCCGGATAACGTGACCCAGTGCGTGTCCTTATACGGATAAGCGTATGCAGGTTTCACGCAGTAAACTAGATTGAACTAGATTTATCAGTATACGACTTCTAAAGTGCACTGCTCAATCCAACCAGCACGGTAATTCTGTAATCTCACCGTGTGACTCGCAGCAGATTTCAAGATAAGATCATTATATGCCGGGAAATCAAAAAGGTATAGAAACAAGAAAAATAAAAAATATTCGGCCAGATATAATACAAATTTTCATGCGCCTAAATCAATTTTCAAAACAACTTTTTTTCTATACCTCTTCTACAGCCTGCTAACGCTATTGACACATCTGACAGCGATGTGAATTGTGTCTTTGGAACTGATTTCATTATTTTAGGGTATAAAGAAGGTTACATGATGCCTAGTCAACGGTTTTAAAAGGAAAGTGACCCAAAACTTTAACTGCTGTTCAGGAAATCTCCTAATTTGACCGTCAAGCGGAACTTTTGTTCTGGTAAAGCATTAGTCCACAGAATCCCGTGTTTGCTCGCTTGTTGCTCATACCAGTAAGCATTTGTGACAAGCACACCATTCAGCATTAGTGCTACTTCGATCCTTTAAAGCAATTGACACCATAACTAGTCAGAATGAAAAGCTATAGGTCAAAAATTTCAATGCATTTCTCGTTAGTTTCATTATGGGTCGGTGTCAGCCAAACCTTCGACTGCATGCAAAAGTTTCACCGCTTGCAATAACATCATAAGGACATCTACACGACTCTCTTTCACATTATTAGTCAATGCCACGACACTACCTGCTTACGACCATCGATGAGGTTGCGCAGCATTCATTGCACAACTATTGCACTCACGAAGATGCTCGTGTAAAATCTCACGAACGCTAAATATCGCAGCTGGCAATATCCTGAATCCCTTCATACCTAAGTAGTCTAATGACCTAAGCTTTTATACCACTCTTTAGGTAAAATACATGTGTCGCCAAATACCTAAACGTGAAGGTACACGGCGAATATCCGAGCTGATTAGAATATGCCAAAGGTAAAAACTGGTGCGTTATACAACTAGTTCTGCACCGATTGTCATGTTATTATTTTTCAGTTTCATTGGTTTGAACTCAGGATGTATGGAACCTTATATCTTAATACTTCTGGACTCCAGACTCAGTTTATATGTTTGCATGTATGTATGTACGAAAACTTTCAACGTTCCATCTCTTCTCGTGAATGTAAGCGTTAAATTAAATTATGAAACTGTCGCAATGATCTTTGACTTTTATAAAATACAATAGACTTCATACAAAACGTTCAACAAGTCTAAACATGTCTCTCCATATTCGTTCATGGTCAAATTTAACGTTGCAAAGAGGTTTTGTTTGGCTAGTATTGAAGGAATTAGGTTAATTCTTTGTTATTATTGAGCGCGGCATATTGTTCGTTTGCGCAGTAATTTATGCGTGGTGAGGAAAGTGTGGTGAACGGAGAAATTTGCGTGAAGACTACTCATCGACATTGTTCTCCAAGTGGATGTAATTGGGTTGCAACAGCCTCCGTTTAGCCATGACTTTAAGAAAAACTGGCCGCCGCATCCTACTGGATATTGTATGGTGCAATGAATCGAGTTACTTATTTATTTATTACTAGCAGATACCAACTCGAAGGAAGTTA
>PDGT01000020.1:3989653-4027246 GCA_003671415.1 Megathymus violae | reverse complement strand
TAGAAATATATTAGTTCAAACAAAACGGGAAGCGGCACTTCTGGTTTCCATGTCTCGTAATAAAAAACAAATTAAATTTTCTAAGCAGGTACGGTAAAGTGCAGTTTGCGTCAATTTGCATATGCGTGCGCACGATACAAGCTTTGTTCTATGCGCGCCATGCATGCTATGCACGCATATGGGAAATGTATTTGGAATCGCTCGATGAAATATTACCATGCGTCCATTCTCCGAAGGCGGTGATTCTGAGTAGAAGATGACTACTTCCTCGGCATTTTAGCGGTCTGCCGCTAGGGTCACCTCTCGTTGTGATTGCAGCTGGTATCGTGCTGCAAACGCGTGGAATGTGTAGTGGTGAAACTTGTTGGTAGCTCTCATGCCGACCTCAAATTTTAATGTAACGATAAGTAATGCCATTATGACATTGACATATGACAGAAGTAATGCTAGTGCGAGTGTATGTGTGTGCATAAAATATTATTATAAAATGCGAGATTTTCTGATATTAAATAAGTGTTTATACGCATCCTTCGGATATCACATTAGTTGTACGATAACTTATTATATTATTAGTCCGTATTATATGTTGATTCCTTATTCCGGACTCATCAGCCTTTAATATTCTAAAAGATAAATCTAAATGTTGTACAATTCGAATTCCAGTCTTGATTCTCTTCTGTCTGATGTTGTCGCTCCAGAGATTTGGTTTCCGAAGTAGTGGAGACGTTGGTTAGAAATATACAGTAAATTTAATCCGGCGAAAAAATACCGTTCAATCAGTATGACCTTCCAAACACTCGCCTAATGAATCATGGCATCCCACGTGCTAAAGCCTTAGCCCACTACATTAGTATCTAGATGATACTGAAACCTTATCTCAAAACCATAAACACCATTTTGGAATACCCGAGTTATTAATGACAACATTTTTGTACTAACTTGTATTAATATTCGCCCACTCAATTAAACAGTGTATCGACCTTATTATAACACCAGCAAAGTCCATTTTTAACGATATGTACAGTCACTTAGAATAATTTGAGCTTTATAAATATCAAGTTATTTACATGTGAATACCTTATTTACATACGGGTAAAGTACACATTGCAACGGTATTTGAATTTCTCAACGGCATATCAAATTAAAACGCAAAGTTATTTACTGTCACTTAAGAATTTGTATAACTTTATTTCAATGTAATACAGGTTATTATTGAGTGACAATGAGTTTCAAATTGTTCTTACTTAGTTTTTATACGTAGGTGGTCCCACCTATAACAAAACGTGAATACAACACAATTATTTTTTCTTCGAGGCAAACGCTTGCTTGGTTCGTCTTAGGGCGAAAAAAAAATATCAGATAATTACTGGCTATTGACCGCTTAGCTAGTCATAGACTACCTATTTTGACCATAGTCAATATTTTTAATTGAAACTATTGCTATCGAGATTTAAGATTCTTCAGCCATAAATCCAAGCTAGCTTCCCCTGCTCGTGATGTATTCTATTGAATAAGGTACGTGGCTTTGAGGCCAAGTAGTGAAAGTTGGAGGTCGCTGGGCTATGTATCGCGCAGTACAATACGACGGTACTAATGCTAATCTGCGTTTGACCAGCGGGGCGGACCTAACCTTAACGCATCATCGAGAGACACCCGATCTCAGCGGGACATTTATGGATTGTTATTAATTATAAAGGTTTCTTAAAACCTAACGAAGGAAAGAGAGAAGAATAATTCGCTTCAATCTATAAATATTATATAATTCTATAAACGATATAAATATCGATTTAATTGAAACAAGAATTGCTCATATGTTTCTTGTTATAGCCTATGTTCTATCTCCTGTCCTATCTTATCTATGTATCTTAAAATCTAGCTATCTATGTAACAGATAGGTTAGGGGACGGCAATTCATACAAAAAAATAATCGGCCCGTTAACAAGCAGTAAGAGGTTCATTGATTATACAAACTCGTCATTAAATGTTATATAAATTTTGCGTTTACATCATTCTGTTATTTTCGAGGAAGATTTTCAGTAAGGTTACTTCTTTGGCTGAGCGTACTTACACCAACACCATACTAAGAGAAAAAAATGTCTATGGGTTATAAACAAATTAATTTAAGGATTGCAATAACCACGTCAAAAGTCATAAAAATATTTAAAAGCCCTTTACTGCTATATTTTCTGTCATTGAGCTTGAGCACATCTGGGTTTTTAGATACAAATTATTATATATCCTTAATAGTAATATTACATCTAAATCAATGTCCCCGCGTAAATCTATAACAGATAAAAAAACTGATTTGGATGACACTGCATAACAAAGCATACTTACACATAAAAAAAACAGTAACATAGAGAAATATAATAATAAATACTAAAATATAAGGCTAAGTTAGCTGCCAACAATCTTAGAGTCCTGAACGAGGCAAACAGTATTTCACTGTGAGGCATCTGATCACACTTTACAGAGTACAAGTCAGACTTCATATGGAGACTGTTCTCATGTCTGGGCAGGTGCGCCACAACATCAACTTAATCCATTTGACCCTACACAAAAACGCGCAATGCGAATCGACAACATTACGAAAATCACCGACAAATTACAACCTTTAAGTCTTCGGAGAGACATTTGCTGCCTCTGCGTGTTCTACGGACTGTATAATGGTGAGCGCTCCGAGAAACTGTTTAGACTGATTCCAACGTCACCTTTACGTTACACTACGCGCCGAAGATTGAAATTCCACCCACTTCATTTTCAATCGTGCTGGATCAGTCCGATTTACTCGACCTTTTCTAAGACGTACGTGTAAACTGTGAAGTGAGCTTCCTTCGGAGGTCTTCCCGGAGCGTTATAATATGGGGGTCTTCAAGAAAGGCATAAAAAAGCTCGCCTTCAGAACCGGCGATGCATTGACGACTCATATCATGTTGCAAATGTCTATAGGAGACGGTGACTGCTTAAACCCAGGTGGCCTGTCTGCTTTCTTGCTAATACTTGATGCCATAAAAAAATAATTCCATAGTTTTAATACAGTTATGAGCTGTAAAAAACTAAACCACGATAAAACCGCTTTATCCTTTCTCTATTTGGTTTATAAAATACCTATTTATTTTTCTCCCTTTTCTTTACCGTCCACGGATAACAAACACATTATCCCCTCACAACTAGAAAAACTTGTTTAACAAAAATGCTTTCTCAGTAACCAGTTAAACGAAAGGTTCTTGTCGAGTTAACATATTAAGCCGGCGGACATTGCTATTACAAACATACTTCAAGTCTGTCCGATAAGTAAAATGTTGGTCTGTGGTACTGCAAAACTACCATAAATTAGCAAAACAATTTACTTAGTGCACATGTAGAAGTAGATAACAAATCTATTGTTATTGTGTAGTTTTTAAAGTACCTATGTCTATTTACTCTGTTCTACTATTACTATTACTATTACTATTACTATTTGTACTGTTCAACTATTCATCCGTACAGTTATATTATTCGAAAAGTGTTGCCACTACCTAAATAAAGTTACGTATTCTAGAAACAGTTCCGCATTATAGTGTAATTACATTAAAAAAATATTTAAGCAGGCCTGCATAGATCATGGGATGAAGTAAAATTCCAATGTATGTCTTATAAGCTACTGAATTGTTTAGTGTACAATAAAGAACTTTTGTTTTATATATCATGGTCAGATCGTAAAATTGATAATATCATACGTTTGGGAGCCATTTATTGAAACGATTGTGTTTTATGAAATGATCAGTTATCGATTGACGATAATGTCGAGCCACAAAGATTTCAAATAAATGTTATACTTAAGTCAATAAACTTTATTTACTCGATGCAATAGTTAGTGTTTATCATGAACGTGTGAAACGCAATATGAGAGAAAAAGATTTATGAAAGTCATCGTTCCATTTATTTTATTAGCTGTAAAAACCATAAATGATCTGGACAAAACCGGGTACCATATAAAAACGACCATACTACTTCTCAAAATGTAATAAAGCCGATATAAACTATCGTGGCGAACCTTGTAAACGGATGCCGTGAAAAAAAGTAAAATTGACACGACACGGGTTTAAAAATAGAACACGTTCCCGCGCGTTGCTTTTTTCCAAAATGGCGACATTAATATTTTTTGCCGCGCTCCATCGTAAGTACTTTTTTTTACACTCTTTTTATATTGTTAGTAAGAAAATATATTTCAAAAAAAGATTTCGCCGCATCAAAGGAAGACTGTTGATAGATGTCATTAGTAGGAATATCTAACAGTAGAGTCTTAGGTGGTTAGCCCAGTTAAACTTTGCCTCCTAACAATGGCTCATATGGCCAGTAGTATCACAGGACGAATTGCTTTATTCCCATTTAATTTTTTTTCATTTTTTCTTTGTGAAACTTTATAACCTCACCCGAATAAATTGTTGATTGTTTTTAATGGCGTTTACAAACCGGGATGTTGACAGAACGTGCCGAGGCCCCTCTAACTTGCGTTACGAGGTGACCAAAGTTACATAGATAAAATAACGTCTTGAGAAATCGTATAGTAGCCAATAAAGATTATAATAACGACCAATTTCAAGAACCACTGTGTCGGTCCGTTTTTTTCCGGAAGTAACCGAAAATGAGGTTGCGCTCTAACTACCGAGAGTAGTGACATCGCGCATCGACTCACAGATTACAAATATTAATGAATGACATTGACAGAATGGGAGTGCTTGCATGAGAACGCTACCGGCGTACTTTAAATTTTCCAGGTTTGCCTCGTAAATCTCATAGACCTTCATCGTAAAATACTCTAGCAATTGCCAAAAATCTGTACAGTAACCTTTGAGATTTTTTTATATATCATTAATAATCAAATAACACCTTGGAAAACTGAACTGAATATTCGGTATCTATCCCTATGTCATATTTCTAATTCTATGAAAGCTACCAAACTAAAATTATGTTATGAATTACGAGTAAATGATGTTACGAAACGTTTGATTAGTGCTGGTAACACACAAAGCCGAGCCAAAAAAAAAATCGTTCGTGTTATATAGGTGATGTCATTTATAATTAAATACCAAACAAACTTGTACAACGTTACTAATTATTCAGAAAATAACTATTTAAAAATCGATGATGACATTCCGTATTTATTTAAAGAGCTGACAAATGAGCATGACTGATAACTGGTGACCGTCGGCCAAAGACATCAATTAAGGTATCTATATATAAATTGGCGAGACAAAATAGTGCAATACCATTTCTCCTCTGTTTGTTTAATCCCCGCCCAGTTTAATCCCGTCGGTACTTGCACGATGGTAGGGTATTTCCCGGCTGTCTAGCTACCACCCTTCTTTTAAATCCGACCGTGAAATGTCTCATACCTGATTCGATCGCAGGGTCGAGGAGCCGGTAATAATGCGGGTGCCCCGCTTTGGTTTCGGTCGGTAAACATTCGGTGATATCTTTGATGTTACTGATATCCATTGGTTATCGTAACCACTCACCATGAGGCTCGTCAGCACGTTGCCGATTTGTTAGATAAAAAGCAAACTATTGTCAATCAAAAAATAACCGAGCCGTTCTATTTTTAACTAAATCTCCAACATAGCAACCAACTTATTATTTTACGGCTTTTAAAGATTTTACGGTTGTTTGTAGCGTATGGTAGATAACCTGATAATCGTGGTAGTAAACACATGTCTATTATGGGTACTATCGGAATTAAACTGAGCAGTAAATTTATGAACCTGATCCAGTGACCGCTAACAGATGAATTTAATATATATCTAGAGACCTTTAATAGAAGACCTGGTGGCGTCATTCGTTATTTTATGTATTTCGGCGATAAACAAGCAGATGGGCCAATAGGTAAGTAGCCACCGCAATCCATAGACGTAATACCAAAGGCAACACCGAAGCAAAATGAATGCGCGGGAAACATTTGTAACCTACATCAAAAAAGGAAGTTTTATGTTCGAACATTTCAGTAGGTAGTGCATATGTTATTTATTTAAATTAATAAGTAAAGGGTTTTGATAAACACTATAATGTTGGCATTATGTATATAATACATATGTAAATTAATATAATAAGTAATATTTAGCAGTTTTGTGTATTGAATTAAATATGTCATTAAATTATTTGTCGCTTTTTAATGCTATTTTGTAGTTTTTTTTTGAGTTAATTTTATAATTTTTTTAAGATTTTTGTTGTTATAGTTGTTCATGGGGATCACCAGAAACAAACAACTTGGCTTGTCTCAAACATGGACCTACACGACCCTTCACCCCAAACTTTTTCAAATTCAAAATTATTCAGCTATATTTATTGTTGTCATTATTATGCACGTCACTTTTTGTGTCTACTACCGTTTACGTAAAGGTGCTTTGATATTGAGGGAATAAAAAGGTGAAAGGAATATCTCCAGCACATTTTTTAATCAACTTATAACAATAGTTTGCAACTTGGAACTCCAAGCGTGCATGTACGCAAAAACAATTTTAAGAAACTGATTTTTAGTCGAATGTATGTTAATGATATTTTATTCCCCGTACTCCATTACCCAGGCACTTGATATACATATATAACCATGAAAACGGTTTACTAGAAGCTTGCCAGTGGCCATTCTAAGAAGAGGCTTTGATGTGTCAGTAATTAAGGCAATGAGTATACCCGATCGCTAACAAAATGGATATGACAGCATGAAGATATATTTTTTAATTCTATTTTAATTGTTCCCTGGCACTGAGGTCGAATTTTGAACGCACCTTTTCAATTTGCATATTAGATATTAATTATCAATTGCTTCGGTTCAAGTTTGTCCTTTTCTTCCTGGTGAAAAAACCTGCGTGTTCAGAGTCTTTCATTATGTTCTCAAAAGTATCTGAAGTCTGTAAATTCCCACATCTTACCCCTCCAATAATAGGAACTCCAACAGTGGAGTAGATTGGATTTTGATGACGATGAGTGATGCAGGTACTAGGCTTCTTAAACACATATTTGAGGCCTGGGAGGCATCACAGAATGCTATGGTGTTTTTTTTGCAATTTGTATAAAGCATTTGATTGTGTTGAGCACGAATGATCACTTGTTAAGCTTAGTCACTACGGCCTCAAGTACAATGCTCTCGATTTGATTGCGCCCTATTTGAAGGGTAGGGTCAATGTGTTAGTGTAAATGATACCAAATCATAGTGATCATCAATTGTAATGGGTGTTCCACAGGGCTCTATTCTAGGTCCGTTCCTTTTTCTGGTTTATATTAACTGGTTTATATTTGCCGTATTTCATTAGCAAACATGCGGATATTGCACTACCAAATGTGCAGAAGGTAGACAAAATCCTTAAATTAAATAACGAAACATTGCCTATGGAACAATCCACAGTTTTTTTAGGTGTCACCTTAGATAGTAAGCTTCAGTGGGGCGCCCATGTATCGGTTCTCGCGGGTAAGCTTAGTAAGCTGTCTACGCTATTAGGAACTGATTACTGATTTAGAGACAGCTAGACTGGTTTATTTTGCCTATTTTCATAGTCTTATGTCTTTCGGTATGCTAATGTGGGGTAAATCAGCGGACATTGATTGAATATTTATGTTACAGTAAAGAGCAAAATCAGATCTATAAAGATTAAAGTCATTTTCATTCATTAAAAGAAAAATTTAAACAAATAGATGTACTCACCGTAGCCAGTCAATATATATATAGTAACTTAATATTTATTATAAAAAATCAAATACGTATAAGCAGAAAAGTGATACACACAATCATAAAACAAGAAATAGGCATAATTTGAGTACATCTTCATATCATCTTCAAAAGGTTCAGCGTTCCTTTATGGGACTTGGAGTTCGTTTTTACAATAAGATTCCTAAGTTGAATGTTATGAATTTTTATATGATTAATAAGTTGAATGACTGTCATCAATCTGACGGGTTAAGCTTGTCAGATGTTATTTTAATAGTATGTATGATCTAGTGACGTTTGACATTATTTTATACCATACTAATTATGAAAGACCTATTATTTTTAAAGTGTATGCTGTCGTGCCAAGATACTGACAGAAGCAGAACGCGCAAGAACCGCAAATCGATTTTTTTTAACTTCCATGTAAAATATATCTACCTCCCTTTTATTTCAACTAACCAGATCAAAATCTGTGTATATCTTTCTGAGATTAACGTTCTGAAATTCATATTTATATTATATTTTCTGGTTGGTAGTGACAGGCAGACGATAGACGTTTCAAACTCTACTGATCTCATGCGGCCGCTGGGAACAATTTCTCTTTTTTTATTCAATATATAAAATTAACATAATAACTCAACATTCACGAAATTTTTAAAGTACAACGTAACGTAACCTTCATGTCACATCTAGTAGATTCTAGAACAAAATGTAACAAAAATACTTACAAGGAATTTTTAATGGCCGCGTTGTTTAAAAACAAAGCTCACGAGCTTGTTAATTTATTTCGCAATTTTCGAGATCATATCTCCCGCTTACAAGTTTGTGACGATGCTGGCTGAATGTATAAGAATCCTTTGCTAGCGACACGGAGGAATAAAAAAAGTACTGCCAAGTGTAAACCCTACAATTAGTTGTATAAAACCGTAGACAATTAACATTACATAAACGATCCGTGGAATTTCGTTTCACTCGCACAAGAAAGAAAAGGTTTACAAGTGAAATAGAAAATAAATATTTTTTGTCTCTGAACTCTACTATGCTAAAGACCTCAAGAACAAGCGTTAAAACTTTATCAGAACGACGTAATAATTCGTGTTAACGCGTAAATAAATCTCTTATGTGTTTTTAAGTGTTATTCCAATTTTTTTTCGCCTTACACGCGCCCAATATTATTCATAATAATAATAAAGGACATTCATAATAAAGGACACGATTTATCTACATGCAGGTCTTTGATATTCGCTACATAGTTGAAAGGGAAATAACCAAATTACCTATGTAATAAGAAATGGTATATCATGAATATGCATATTTCGGTCAAAGATATTTACACCGGGCTCACAGTGAGACTACGTGTATTAATCAGTACTTGACTTCAAGTGCGGTCATTACACTAATGTATGACTGTAGTGGCATCATTTCTTGAACACTACTGTGCTGTGCCCATTTAGCGCTGGAAACATCCAGATAAGTACTTTTGCCGAAGAGCTGGTTACCTTTTCAAGGTCATGAAGACGGAAAGGCACCAATTAACGACTGCATCAAACAATGCATTTTAAAGTAACATAAATTGCGAGTTATCTTTACGTTTGAAATGTTTAGTGTAAGCTACCAGATTAAAATCATAATATTGCTATCTCAGAAGAACAGAGCATCTAATTTATTAATAACTCTCGTCTGCATTAACTTTTCCTAATGTTTTGGATGCCGTTTTATTAGTGTACTAGGAGTCCCGTCCGACTTCGTTCAGATTGGACTACGAATTATTAAAAAATATGATATTATATATTATTATTACATGACTATTAAAAAATTCAACTCATTCATTAGGTTAACCGACATTTTATGTAGCTAATTTTATATGTCTGCGCAATCACGTGTCCTCACTACACACCGAGTTTCGTTAAGATCGGTCGAGCCGTTCTTGACTTATCTCGAGACATACACGAAAATCTCAACAGCTTTATATGGTAGCATAGATATAGATAGAAGTATACAAACATTTCCATATTATATTAATAAACAAAAATACGAATTTACCGAAACAGTCCAGGAATATTTGTTCTAATTTGTACGGCTATATAAGGGTTCTTCTGCGGATCCCTAATAAAAACGAACGAATTATTCACGATGTTTATGTCGTCGCCCTTAAAGGCGTAATCAGATTTACGAAGCCCTAATGTCTCGTATTAGCTTTATTTAATTTATCTCCCGTCTCTCTTAACCTTTATTTTCATTTACCGAGATTTATCTTGGCTGTACAAATGAAATTAAAAAAAAAGCATTTCCATCGCGATCGCAATAGAATATAACAAATTTGTACAGTCTATCTGAAGGTGACAGAGCTACTGTATGGATTTAAAAACAATAAAGTAATTGACAATGAAAGTTTAAGTGTGTGTGGTAAATATAAAAATTTACAAAACGCCTGATAAATCCGACTAACAATTGTTTCGGATGCGGCTAATGTTTGTAAAAGTAAAAATCATTTTATAAAACAACATAAATAATAACAAGTAATTAGTCTGTGTGATGGTAGATCACATTATTAGTTAAGTATATCTTAAAAATACATCACCGATATGTTGCCGGGTAAGAAAAAGTCCGTTTATCTATATATGTTATGTCAGTAACTTGCTGCTAAACTGTATTTTTATTACTAAGAACAAATCTTTATCTACACAGTGGATCGAGCTGCCCTCGTGCAGGGTAACACCAAAAACCATGGTAAATAAATGTACTTACATTGAATTTTAAGCAAATCATTATTACGTAACCAAGTTCAGCACGTAACCGTCTACTAAAATGGCGTCCGAAATGTATAAATTTTCTTTTTGATGAATGAAACGTTTACAAGGGAAAATTATATGGCCATCCTCAACTTACCCCGACTTGGGGGTGTGCGAAATTTTTACCTTATCATCCAGTAAATTCATAAAAATTTTGGCACGACAAATGGGCAGAGATTAATTGTAAACTAGCGGCCCGCCCCGGCTTAGCACGGGTGTACTTTTATTTTTAAACATTTTGAAAAATATTTATAATTTTATCTGGATATGTTCTCTTATATCGTAGAACATTTTTTTGTTCTATGATCAATAGTATGCGATGATAGACATTTTTTTACACGTTGGTTCACGTTACTGAAGTTTTAGCAAGGGTCCCTTATTTTTTCTAGTAATAAATATAGCCTATGTTACTCAGGGATAATGTAACATTCTAATGGTGAAATCATTTTAAAATCGTTACAAACATACAAAAATACAAAGCTTTCCTCTTTATAATATTAGTACAGATAAATAAATTAATTAACATTTATACACTCACTCACACACATTTACTCCCCCCTCATTAAGATTTCCTATTTTGCACATAACATGAAGGTAGACAAAAACGACATCACAATTATCCACTAAACGAAAACAAACATTTATTTGTCACAGTTTTCACCTACCGGATATAGAACCTGGTACCTCGCTCGACAAGCAAGGCCACTACCAACTAACTCCAATAGACCATTAATATTTTATTTAAAATCCAATATAACGTTAAGTGTTGACTACATCTTGGTTTGTTTTAAATGCAAGTAATAAAAAAAAATTAAAGCTGAATGTACACATATTGTTTCGTACAAATAAAGATACTTATCATATTGTCTACGAATTCCCATGCAAGTAATAAGCATGGTGATTATTGACAATTAAATTATGACAGTGGTGTGGGCGGCGTGCGATCTGATGTAATCATCCTGGCACACTTCACTGGGAACCATCCTATATATAAGTTACTCTCTGCTGGGAACTGACTCGCGCTGGCTACCATGTCATAATTTTATATTTAACTGGCAACCCGCACTCAGTTCGCTTTGGAAAATTCTGCGGGAACAAATCCATTTTCCGGTATCAAAAGTACCCTATATTGTACCGCAAAATATAAGTTACTAATATGTGAAGAATCATTTAAAACTTTCGGAGATTTGAGTGTTATACGTTGGCAAACAGATACAAGGACAAAAATTTCAAAACAGTATGTCAAATCCTCATTGTTATTTTTATTAGTGTTTGAGATTCAGACAGAGCGACAGATTTTTTTATATTCCAGCCTATGTTAATCCGGAATAACGTAGTTTTGGTTTTAAAAAAGGTTTATTCAACTAGGTTCCGTAATTCCACAGATTACCCTCCATATTATACTTACCAGCTCATAAAATTCTCACTCTCTCTTCATTATTTTAATGTAGATAAAAAAATTATAACTGTATTGTTCAAAACCTATTCTATTTAAATTAAATTTAAAGTCTGTAGGTTTGAATTGTTTTCGATACTGCCGAAAGATACCATTATTTTATTTAAAAAAATCCGTAATATTTATTTTCAAATTAATATTATTTCCGATTTTCAATTTTGTAGGATTTTTTAAGCATACAAAATCCGTGACTAACGCCCGCGCACCACTGTATCTTTAGTGGAATCTTTAGTGCAACTTCAAAAAAGGAGGAGATTTTATGTTCGCATGTATATATTTTTTATATATGTACACCCATAACTCCGTTGCTTATGAACCTATAGCGATTATTTTTTATAGTATATAGAAAATAGCTTGGAGTTAGTCTCTTTTGAGTTTAACGAGGATCTGATATTAGTTCTGAAGATAAAACGGCAAAAGTTCAGTGATATTTTATTACATTTTATCGCAGCAGTCTGACAGCGCCCTAAAAGGGCCTTTAGTCCATTAGTTTTAGAGTTATTGAGTAACATACAATGAGACAATCAAAAATTAAAGAGAAAAAAAATTGAAAACATTTTGTGTTGGAGTTACGGTTTTTCGGGACGTACTACAAACTGTTGAAAAAGTATATCTTTATATCTTTAGTCAAGTATATCTTTAATCAAAAATAAGCTTTTGATTTGTATTAATTTAAAAATTGACTGCGATAAAGCTTATGCCAGTGTTATTGAAGACAAAAAATGTTGAAGAATGCAAGAAGTGCAAAAAATATACTTTTTATAAAAAAATAAATGAGCCAAAAATATAACTTACTCAATTTTTTATTCTTCGCTACTAAAATACTATATTCAAATATATTTTTAGAAGCGTACTATATTTTTTATAGCTTTTTTTTTAAATACTATATTCAGACAAAAAAATGTTGGCAGCGCTAGTTGGGTTTATATCATGTTTCTTTTTTGAAATAATATATCATGTACAGATTTTTTTTATCGTTACTACATAATCATATGTATTGAGATAGATTAGATTCGCTTAGCCAGCGGTAAACTTTTATAAACCGGAATTGAAACCGAGACCATTTTTAGCTGATAACTAACAATCAACCACAGTTCTCGATGGCATCGCTTCTTAAATACAAGATCATTCAAAATTTTTCTCATAATGTTTATGCGAACAAAAGGATACTTTCCGTCATTATCTTCGAACAGATTGTTGTCACGCAATCATTTGGAGTAGTTTGACTGTTCCCACAGATTATATACAACAGATAATACATGAATTACGAATTTGTTCTGGGAATCTATGGATAATGTACAGGATGACGTGACTGAAATAAAATACATTATACTAAGTATGTAACTTGAGCTTACTTAAATAAAAAATATGTGCAGTTCTCTTTTCTTCCAGGAGACTGCTGTCTTTTACTAAAAAGAGCTTAATATTTCTTCTATAAATCGAATACTTTGGTAATATAATTAGTACCAACGTATACTTTGTTATCTACATAGAAATATTTTTTGTAAATTTTCTCTGTCTGTCTGTCTATCCTATAATATTAAAACCAAATTCGGATAATTCTTGGTTTGATTGTTAATGTTTGAAAATCTAAGACATTTAATTCCGGGAAATAGTTCTTTCCCCGATGAGTTTTCCATAGCGAAACTAAGGCGAATTGTTGGTTTTATAATCTATACTAATATTATAAGGAGACCGAATTTTGTGAGCTTGTGTGTACGCCAATTGTAATCTCCGAACCACGGCACCTTTTTGAAAAATTATTTTACCATTTTAAAGGGACATTATTCCGAATGAACCTAGAATTTATATCGTGTTTGTGTATAATAACTAATGGCTGAAACCGAACTAAGTCGGGACGGGCCGTAAGAATATAATATACATATAAATAGGTATAGAAAAAACAGTTCAGTACCTATTTCTCCTGACTGTCATTTGTTTTTTATATTCGTTTAGTTATTGTTACCCATGCTGAAGGAACAGAGTGTTGTGAGAGGCAACAGAAGACACCCTGGTTGGTGGTAGAGCTTCGCATATGGATTATATTATCAATATTTTTCTTAAGTCATTAATAAATATAGTTACTGGTATTATTTTCTTTCCGTGAAGCCTGCTTGGATAGCTACCACCCTCCTGCTCGAGTCAGCCGCCGAACGAAATGGTCCAGCTGGGGGCTTGAGAGCCAGTACTTTCTTTCTTACCTTCTTCCCATTCCCTGGCCGACAACGCATCAGTGATACTTTTGGTCTTGCTGATGTCCATGGGCGACGGTGACCACTTACTATCAGGTGGGTCGTCTGTTCGTTTGTTGGTTAATAATAATAATTGACATTTTGAAAACTGTATGTAAACTTGCATTATAACATTTAACTGAGTTCTAGTATATCTATCAGTACTATAATAAATCTGTAGTGTCTCTCTGCCTGTACATTCAATTTTTTGCCAAATTTCATGGTAAATATTCGTTTTATAACACACTAATGAATCAATTTGAACATTTTGAAAATTTTTGTCCGTCTGATTCTAATGAAAATTGGTATGTAGTAATTGCGCACGTGATTGCGCAGATAATAAGACTATATAAAATATCAGTAAACCTAATGATGTCTAATGAAGGCGTAAAACATTTTTTTTAATCATGTCATAATTAATTGTCCAACCCGAACAAAGTCGGAGGGGGCCGCAGGTCATTATGAAAACTTGTCAGCCCTCATGGCCAACTTAGGGCTGAGATAAAACAGATGATACAGACTGACAGACTCGTCTCGCCGGAGGCAGAACTAATCCTTTAACCTATGTTACCCTGGTACCACACCGAGCTATGACTTGCTCACAATGCGCCTAGTTAATTTAAAGCTCTCGTTCACCTTCGTTTCTATATTAATAAACGTTCGCACACACACATTCCCGCAATAGGATTCCCTGTGTTGCGGGTGACATGGTCACACAAACAAGTCATCAAACCCCATGACCCGAGAACAAACATTTATCTGTGTTAAGTATCCTGGATTCTTGAAATTAAAATGCGTATGTAAAAAAAGTGCCTATGAAGACGATACCAAAAATCAAAATAAAAAAAAACAGTAAGTACGAAGAGGTCTCAATGTGGCCACGCGATTGGCTGCGATGACGCGATACTAGATCCTGATTGGGTAGCTATACGCGCGTATGCATACAAAAATGTACATTGGAATGCCCTCTGTTATCTGGTAGCTTAAACAATCTGTCATATAATTGTATCATACCAATGACACGCTCCGAATTCGCACGTGTGCAATTTACTATTGATGATAATGAATGTTCTTAATAAAATACATTAAGTATATAATAAATAATAATAATAATAAAATGTATTTATTGCCAACTTAAACTTTACAATCATTACAAAAAAAAATTAACTTAACCTAAGTGGGGCAATAGGGGTTGACTCAGCTATTGCTGACACGGAACCAAGGTCCCGCGCAACGCTGTTTTTCAGTCACCCCGTCCTCCCTGGGGTGGTATGCGGGAGTTACGGCAGTTGAGAACTCCCCATTATCAACTGACTTACTTATTACTAGCTACATTTCTAAATGCACTAAACATTTGGAAAAAAAATAATAACCAAAAAGAAAATTAAAACAAATAATAATAATAACAAAACATGGTAAGTACCTTAATCTGTAACAAAAAAAAGTAAATGTTTCTCTTAAGATATTATTTGTCTCTAATTATCCTACTCGTCTTTCCCTCTCTCTTTGTGTGTGTACGTGTGTGTGTGTGTTTGTGTCCATGTAATTTATGTTTAGTTTCAGCGTCGTTAAATGTAGGGCCATTTATAATGTAAAAAAAATCCTTCAACATCAGAAAATCTCAGTAGGCATGTTTCAGGTTCTCCGCAGCAATATTAATTTATTTTGTAACATGTTTCTATCTCTAGTGGTAAGCGTTATGACTTGTATGTCAGTCAGTTAGTTCGTCGAGAAGCGATTTATCGAACGGAATCTTTCACTGACCATGCATTAAGTAGCTGATATTATGGATTATAATTCAAAGTAAATCAAATCTCGAGAAATGCATTTGTTTTAAAGGATTTTATTTAGTTGCACAATAGAACGGCACCTGTTTGATCAATTATTTTACCATTTTTTACCAAAGGTACATTATTTCGGATCGACACAGGCTATGTATGTTTGATGATCACTTTATTTTATACTGTGTAAAGATAAGTATGAATCATACCCGCGTTATATCTACCAAGATAGATAATTGTTCAACCCGCAAGCAGGCGGGCAAGCCACTAGTTAAATAACAAAAAAAAAAACAATTATATCAGTAACTATTCAACTAAAAAGCATAAAATAATAACCGACCCAGCTATCTTTATTTACTTGTTAGTGTCTTAGAATAAGCTATGCTAAACATTTTTTATCATTATGCATCCCACGTTGTCCTGCTGTTCGGGTCGTCGTCAATCGAATGACCTAAAGGAGAAAGGGCTACCCTTCGGAAATGCGCGGGAGGGAGGTGCTGAATGCCCATGTATACCAACACAGCCGGCTGCGCAAGTTATGTATGTGGGACATGGGGCTTGCTATTTACTTAGATGCCTACTCAATAAACATCACCTGAGGTTGGTTTTAGTTTTGCGGCCTCTAAGCCTACATCGGATGCGACCGGGGAAGAGGGGCATTAGCGATGCTCTCTAGGGAGTATCCGCTCAGAAGTCAAAACTAAAGGTGTTGTCGGTTGGGGGCTTGTATCATCATAAGGATGAAAACGAATTCTTCTGACTCTTGTAGGGCTGTAAATCGGCATTCCAAGTCGGACGAATGTTGGTTGAAGGGAACTTATTGTCTTTTCGGGCACCTTATATAGGATGTCTACGATGGCGGTGAAGGAGGGTATACCTGTCCCACGTGCTGCTTACAAACACAAGAGGGCGGTGCCGGCGGTAAGTAACGCGTTTTGTTTGATTACGTGTCGCGGATAATTTGACTCAATAGATATGATGATCGACGAACAAATGGTTCTCAATATGCAAATGGATTTCAATATGAATATTTTTGAGAATTCACATAAAATATTCAGTGTAAACAATAACTAGAGTTTTTGAAGGCTTAGAATTTTTAAATAGGGAAAAGGAGAGGAGTAAATTAACGAAATGGACAATTAACGACGAAATTTCATGATTTTAACATATTGTTGACACGTATATATTACAGCGTGCTCGTATTATTTGATTGCGTTTATCTACTTGATAACCGAAGTCAACATTAAGACACGGTCAGCTGTGGAGTCTTCAATTAAATGATAATATTTATTTATTGAATTGATGTTTTTGAATTATTTTTTATTACGTTTCTAAATTTACGTATAGCTTTTGTGATTGTAAACAGAAATAAATTTCTGAGATGAGAAATATGTAGATATTTACTCATACCTAAACATGAAAATTATAGATTTGAAACGATTAATTTTATAGGTAGGATTTTTAAACGGTTGTACATGTAAATTCTTTAATTCCGTACAGTGTAATTCCGTAATGTGATTTTTCGTACAGAAAAGTATTTCATAAATAAATAAACAAATCTTGGTGTGTTACAAACCTATAGTATGTGTGTGTATGGACTACTTAATTCTTACTTGCATTTATATCAAATAAATAAAGAAATTGTATCTCAGTGTGTCACAAACCTATAGTCGATTTCCGCCGTTAAGTCCGGTTTGAACGCGAATGCCTACTAGCACTGTATCCTACATACGAAGGGACAAAAACTCCGTCGTACTGGAATATTATGTACTAAACGTTACCAACGACACGCTGTGATGGCCGTTTCGACATCACACTAGTGATGTGATACTACGAATTATTATCGAAATAATAATTGTAGTTTAATTCAAGGATTTTTTTTATGTGAATAGCCGACAAACGAGCATATGGAACACCTGATGGTGAGTGGTCACCGTCGCCCATGGACATTAGCAACACCAAAAACATCACTGATGCGTTAACGTCCAGAAAATGAGAAGGTAAAAAATAAAGAAATGGCTCTCGAGCCCCCAGCCGGAACACGACGAGTCGAGCAGGAGCAGGAGGCTTCGTAACAAATAACACCAGTAATAATATCAATGACTTAATAACAATACTGATAATATAATCCTTACACGAAGCCCTACCACCAAGCAGGCTGGCGTCTGTCGCCTCTTACGACACTATGTTCTAGTAGCATGGAATTGGGGGGAGTATTGTAGGCCGCCGCAATACAGAAAAATCAGGCATTAAATCTATTCGTAGCAATCATGTTTGTTAAATCCGTTGCAAAGTCAAGCCCAAGCGTTGCCTTCAGAAATAGTCGCGGTCAAAGAATGATATGTAATCATATTACTAATTAAATAATCTAAATTATTAATAGTAAATAAAGTAAAGGTAATTAGATTCTGTTGGACTAAAACCTTATGAAAAACCATGTAGCGATTTAAACAGCGAATTAATGATTTATTTATTTTTGTAAATTGACCTATTTTATAAGGTTTGTTAAGTTCACGTTTACGATTTTTTGGGGGTGGGTCGTAGGGGTCTTAAACCTCTTACGAGCTCGCCTGTTTGCTTTGTATCTACGCGGGTTTGCCGGAGGCTCTCGTTTCGGACGGACTTACAATCTTTTGCGTAACATAAATATTACATTTCAGTTTTAAGAGATTCTTATCGTATTCAAATGTCATGTATGCTGTATAACATAAAAGAATATAAATTAACTGACAAAGTGGTATTGGTCATGTTCCATGGTCACACACTCACATTCCCGTCGTACGATCCCCTGTGTTACAGATGCCATACACACACAATTAAATATAACAAACACCCACGATCCGGGAACAAACAATATCCATCAAGTGAAAGTCTAGCCTTCCCATCGAATTGAACCTGGTCAATCGTCACTACCAATTCAGCAACTACAGACAATGTTATTGACTGATACATTAGTTATTAAATGCTGAATACTAAAACATTAACTCCTAGTAAATCAGTAAAATTTTACCTACTAGTTTCTATTCTAGATTTTCGAACATGGGAGAACTTACCCCCGCAAGGATAAACACTTATTATACAGGAGTAATAAATGTAGTAAGAAAGAATAATAGTGGTAATGAATAATAAAATAATGTACGGGGGGTAAAATTTGTTTCCTAAAAATATCATATCAATATTGAAATGACTAATAACTACTGAGTAGTTATCACATCACGCTCTCGTAGTGAACGGTTCTTGAGAAAGAATTTCCGATAGTTCCAAAACTAGATTGGATTTGATTTGAATGATTGAATTGAATTGAAATCAATCGACAAAATGAGTAAACTATGACATCAGTAACCCATTATACTCGTATATTTTATATGAAAGGGATCTACTTAGCCTACCAAGTCACTTACTAAGTCACTTACCAAGTAACTTAGTCAAGTCTAACCGTCTGCTCGTCTGTCGGCTATTTACATGAAAAACTTGAAGAACCACATAATTATGTACATACCAACATAAAGTTGCATACATCATAGCGTGTATTGATTCATGTTTGTTGAAGGCGATCTACTGATGACATCATATAGTTTTTTATACTTTTTTAAATTTTTTACTAAGACATAGTAACAAACGCATTTCAGAGGCTTCTGTTACATACAATAAAGTGTATCTATGTATGAATTATGTGCGTATTACAAATGAATTATCACTTGGTTGGGTAAAGGTGGTAAATGCAATGCGAGAAAACCTGCATACCTGAGAGTTGTATATACCACTACAGGGACCATAAAGCTAATATACTAGCATAATAGAGGAACACGGTGTGCAAGTGATATTTAGATCTTTACGGAAAAACCTACTCGTAAGAAAGAGACACAAGACAGACGTATGACTGTTTTCAAACTATTTACTCTCCATTAGTCTCCTGTCAAAAAATAGCTCTTTGTTAGTTTATTAATTACTTTTGGATCTTCGTGTATTTTACCGGACAAACAAAAGTAAACACGAGGATGTCGTGTTCTCTGTGAGACTGCATAGTCAATTGTAAAAATAACCCAAACAAAGACGTTCCACAGGTAACTACTGATAGTGCAATACCACTTTCACATAGCTTATTTTCATAGAAGTTGATCTTAAAATCATATAAATTAAGATTATTAACATGCAGTAAATGCTCCATTTTATGAACAGTAACCTATTTTTCATAATTATGTATAAGATAAAAAGATATTGTGTACGTGAAAATGATTCCATTTCGTATAGGGCTGGCACAAAATCTATGGATAAGTGGATAATTTTTACATAGGTATAAATACATATTTTTTGTTTTACCTAGATTTGTTCATATTTTGCCGTTTTAGTTTCCGTTACAGTTTGTAAACACATTGGACAGAAAATAGATTAGACAGTTATAAAGGTACATCTTTGGCTTTTGAATAGTATTAGCTCCTTAGATTGATAAAACTTGGCGAATTTTATATTTGTTACTATTATGATATGATAATTAATTAAAACCAATAAGTATTATTATTACTGTTTTCATTAGTATCTGTTAATCACTTTTTGTTTTATTTCAATCAGTTTACAAATAAAAAAGATATGTTAATATAAAGACTCCCGTCCAATAAGATTTAGTTTGGAGTAGACGAAGCGAAGTAAAGAGAAGTTACTAGAATTAGCATGATATTATTTAATGTTAATTTAACAATTAATGTTAATAGATAATCAAGAGAACGAATTTAATGATCTAATATCTAAAAGCTTAAAAAACCTGTGATGGAATAGTCGATATTCATGTCGACAGTGCATGGTTGTGAATTTGACAACACTAAAAGTCACTCACACAGTTGTCATTTTCACACACATACACATTTAGGTTTTGGTGACGCGATGATGAGATGAGTGTTCGTCTATTACATTAATATATTATGTTTGTGACCGGGACAGACATCACTAGACCGCTCAACGTCAAGTAACATAAAAAAAATAGTAATAAATATTTGTTTCTCAACACGTGCTCAGAAAAAAAAATATATAATTTTTTTATTTCCCGCTAAAAACTTTGTTTCTTCCCTAGAGACTGACAATAACTAAAAGAAGGAAGATGCAAATGCAACTGGTCGCAGACAGCCAATTTACATACTTAGCAGTTCTTTCAATACGAAACCAATAAAAGTTGTCTCAATAAGGTTTATTAAAAAAAGAAAATGGAATAACTATGAATGTAATTAAAACCCGGTTATACATATTTATAACCCAATACTAAAATAGAAACACGGGCAGTGTACAAAAAGTATTGCGCCGTTCACTGTTTTAAAATATGGATAGATTATTGCAGTCATAGACACAGAATAGGAAAGATACAAATCGTTCATCCTAACGTGTTCATAGTTGGTGGCGTGTACCAACATATCACCCTTTAATTTAAACACACTGGCAGACATTTAAAAACATTATAACTTTAATAGACTTTAAAAACATTAGAAAGACAAATTGTGCTTATTAATCATTCATCGTATATAGCTAATCAATGGAGCTGTTTGCTGGTTTATGCACATCTAGTCTTGCATGACGTCAATGTACAAATATAATTATTCTTTATTTGTACGTTAATACAAATATGCAGTGTATTTAAAGGTTACGTACAGAAAAACAAACGTGACCTTACAGCCAAGGTAAGATAAAATATAATTCATACACTAGGGTAGCGTTTACAAACTGTATGTAGCAAGATTATTTACATGGTCCAAATATATATAGCAATGATAACAAGCGCAGTAGGGAATAAAGAAGAAAGCACATACCACAGAAGACCTTTTTAACAAGTTTTTGAAAGTAACAAGCGTCTGAGCAAGTGTATTTTAAGAGAAAGAGATTTCCAGAGACGAACTAAAGTAAAGGTTCTAAAAAGTAGTAAAAAAGTAGTAAAAAGTAAAGGTAGTAAAGGTTCTAAAGTTAAAAGAGGAAAATTGTACTGACGTCATAAGGAAACGGTTTTTAGGAACGTAGGAAGCGATTCTGGGTCTGGTGGGCGAACTTAAATACAGCACATAGCAGGGTGCAATTTGCAAAGCGCCCTCAGTACAAATTAGTTAAAGTATGTATATATGTATATATAGGCAAAGACAAAAGATATGTTATCCTACTCTATGTCAATCTTTTTCTTTTCTTTGTTTAATATCTATTGTCAAGGTTTAGTGTCATGAAAAAAAATTGCAAACAAAACAAGCTAACGCTGACAAATATAATCGTATGTATGTAATTATGACCGTTGGTTGTCTATGGTTGCAGACAATTTCCGAACCCGCAGACGCCGCTTGTACTCAACGACTGTAGTTTCAATGGTGTTTTATTCAATTTCTAAAATGCAAGTCTAAGCTAACTAAGCTGTTCAATAAATGTAATGTTTTATCTGTTTATCGAAAAGCGATAACATTTACTTTTACTGAATTTACAAAAGATATTTTACAGTGAGTTCTTTTAACCTATTTCACAACATTAAAAAAGTTTATTGTATAGTACAGTTGATAAGCAAAAGTAATTACATTTTAATATCGCGTACAAAAGGCCGCCTTATCGTTATAACCTTGGCCTTAGCTAACCCAACCTTAGGGATAATGGCAATAGGAAGAAGACGACAATTCCAGCGAATGAAATACCATAAAATAAAATTTTAAATGATCGCTTTCTGTACACGAAGGATATATGAGAAAAACCATTATTAGGTGCCTTTTAACGCAATAGAACCCAAAACAATAGTAGTTAGAAATTTTGTTTGTTTTTCTATGCGTTAATCTAAGAAGCGGCTTAACCGATTTCGTTATGGTTTTCACTAGTTTGCAGTAAGAATCACTTAATACTTAAAAAATATATATAAAAAAAAAGTTACGAAGAGAAAAACCCAGTCCTAAAACAATCCAGGTGCTTTGTCTAAGTGTTAGGCGTAGTTTTGATAAAACGAAATAAGGTCGGTTTGGTGGTACATAATATATTGTGACCCAGAAATATTTTACATATACATATATGTCCTATAAATATATGTACACATTTATATATTTTTCGACAAGTATATACAATAGAATCTTCCTCGTCTATTGTATCTTAAACTTTCTCCAAATACGACTTCAAAGTCAAATTCAAATTTAAAATCATTTACTCATTTAGGTATTCTGTAAGTACACTTATGCACGTTATTTTTTGCTTCTACTGCCGCTTCATAAAGGTGCTTTAACATTGAACAGAAGAAACGCCGAAAGAAACTCCTCAGCACATCTTTTAAAACAACAGTTGGTATTTAAAAAGTAAGAACAATATATTTCAATATTTATGTGTGATGAATTTTTCTTTGTCCATATCATCCAACGTCATCACTACTAATATTAGTATGACTATATTTCTAATATTAATAATTAATAATAATACTTTTTACGCCTTCATTAACTCCTCACTGCCCTGAGGTTAAGTGATACAATGCTTCGTATATTAAACACATAATATAAGATACAATAGAGATGAAACAAATAAATAAATAAATACAGAAACAAAATATGATAATTTACAATTGTTATTCAAATTTAGCCACTTTTCTAACAAATTGCCTAAACAAAATTAGAGAGTATTAATAAAGTCCACAGGACGGCACAGGACCGGTCAGAGTGGCGCAAGTTAAGGGAGGCCTATGTCCAGCAGTGGACCTCCAAAGGCTGATGGATGGATGGATGGATGAAAGTCCACAGAGTAATCTACAGGGCAAAAGAAACACACGTACCCTTGTTTATTGAGAGCCGAGCAGAACCTGTTTATAATTCAGATACCTTTGTCAGAAACGGTCAACAAAGGCTGCCTGTTTGGTTAGGCTTATTACAATACTTTGTAATAATCCACTTTGATATATTTATACTATTTACCGGCCGGAATTCTCTAAGGCATAGTTACAGCGGCTCATTCGTAGTAACGCCCTCGCTTCGGGAAATATAATGCTTAATTTGTGAACGATGAATATTAATTGCACGCGAAACAATTATTACCTATGTTATTTTTTATTTATGGACAGATTGCAATGAAACTATAACGAAATAGATTAAGCCGTTTCTGGGATTACCGCGAACAAACACACAGACAAACAGACAAACATTCTAATTACTATTGTTTTGTGTTCTATTGCGTTGACGAAGGCCCCTAATAATAGTTTTTCTCATATATACACACAGAAAGCAACTACCTTTGACATTTATACATAACAAGTATAAAGTTCGTAGTTAATTGCTACTGGCTTGTAACAACATTGTGATTATTACTGATTCCGCAGTTCTCTGGCTAATAGGTAAAGGATTATTATAATACATATGAATATATTAATGACAAGGACGCCTAGAAATAATATTCGAAACCAGTTCCGCGCAGGTTTAAAATTATTTTGTAATTACCATGTGTTGATTTAAAAGATGTGCTGAGGAGTCCTTTCGCTGTTTCTTCTCATGTTAAAGCACCTTTTCGAAACCTTTGCATAGAACAGTAGAAAGAAGCCGGAACTCTAGCACTTAAACACCCATCTAAATACTTTGTCTTTAATAAACTCCCATACAAATATTTTACCGCTACCGGACACTCATCCAACTATTTGCCCATCCATGGCCGCCCATCCTAAAAAGTTTTGCCAGTTACAACACACAACTATCGATAAATCCTGCCGACTCTTCTGTAACAGTTACCTCCTGAGCGCACACGCCAACTGTCATATTACTATGTCGACCGCGTATCTCGTTTGACTAGATCAACGTCCAGTAATATGATTTCATTAAGTATGACAGTTTTGTTTGTAAGCACCAAACAATATATATAATTCTATCAATACCTTGGCATTAACGTTTACTTCGGAGGTACATATACTCTGTTACTGAATCCGTCGTTGCTGAGCGCGAGGATTCAGCGGGGATTTTTGCCGGTTATTGAAGTAAGTTTTATATATTTTAGTGATTTGTAATTTTTTAATAAACTAGCAGCTGTTCTGTTTAAATTACCATCGTTTTATATAGATATCGGTGACAATAAATCCATCACTAATAGGGATTTAAAAACGAAAGGATTCATTGAATAGGAATTAAAAATGTTTTGTTTTTCATTTTTTGTATGACTTTCCGAACAAATTTATAATAACAATTATGTCAATTATACATAGTCATATTTTAAATGCAGCGGGTACTCACGATTTATGCATTTTAAACCGATATTTCGACGCAATTACATATATCGTGGTTTGGCGATACTCCGATAATGTCCGCTTTGATATAAGTTTATGTATATATGTATAAGCTATGTTATAAGTTATAAAAAGTCCTAGTACGATTTTGCGTCTATGTTTGACAACTATACATTTTCGGGTATCTATCATTTGTTCCGCCAAATGGTAGCAGTTTTTTATTTGAATCACGCTGCAAGACAAGAGGTGATTATAATAAATAATAAGGTGCATTAAAAGCGGTTAAATCCGGAATGCACTCGCGTGGGTAGTTTTCCGCATTATAAACATATCCAAGAGAATAAAATAGATTGTTGTTGGTATTATCTACTTTATCTATAAATAAAAACAACTTCCGTATGTAGGAACGTAAACAAATTGAAGTAATAAATATTATAAGACTGGAGAACGGCTCCACCATTTTATTGTTGTGATCGTAATTGTCAGGACAAGGTTTGCGTAAAATTATATTTGTGAAAAATTCACCGGAACTGTTGAATTTTTTGGATGATATTTTGTATGAAAAATTCAATAAAAACAAATGTGTTCTGTTTAATAAATATTCGGTAAGATGAATCAATTTACGACTGTTTTGTCTGACAACGCACAGCCTAAACTAATAAGATAATAAAATAAATATAATTATTTTATTTTTCTACATGTAACTTTTTTTCATTAATAAATGACATGCACCCAAAGCTGTGGTCGAACGCTATAGAGATATATATCTTTATGAAATTTAAAATGTGTTTAATACTCTATGAAATAAATTTAAAATCATATTGTAACATCGGTACGCGCCGGAATATGCGGAGCAGGAATCGATTGATCACCTCTGTTCTTATTATTCTATGACCATACCCTATGAATGACTAAGAAAACTGCCTACATCCCGGTGCTAAAGCATCTGAACAATTGCCCATTTTGAGGAACGCACAAGTTAAGTAAAATCTAAAAATATTTTATCCCCACGAATGTGCGACGTCGAACAAAGCTATCGCTTCAATCGCATACAATTAATTCCTCTATGCGTGAATGTGGTCAAAGATTAAATAGATACAGACGCGAGTTTACGATCTTTAACCGCTTATGTACGATTTTCTTTATTTTCTTTGTAGGAAATAATTTTTAACGAACCTTTGCTTTAAACTATCATTTGCGTACATGTTTTTATTTATATGTAATCAAACCACTAAGGACTCTAATCTATCCATAGACTAGCTGATTAATTATTGTTTTATTTGTCCCCACATGAAGCGGATGAAGCAACTGCGTGTAGTACTTCATGGTCGGTGGTAGGTTCTGTAAAAGTTTGAGCCTGTGAGGACTCCTGCTCGATGATAAGGTTCTAGGTAACGGCTTAATAATGATTCTCGGGTCTTGATTTATGTGTTTTGTTTATACACAAGCTGCGAGACTGGGAATCTTAATGTTAAAGTATCAATCTGTGAGCATTTATTTACAAGTATAACGTTAGCGGTTCCTCAGCCATGTTACTGATCACATGACAGTTATTTTGTCTATGACATAACAGCTTCATCTATCCCCATTTATCTATAGCTATTATAAATAACATAACAGCGCCATCTATCGTTCCTAAGCATTTTAAACATTTTCTCAAGAAAACAATTGTGTCGTGTGAAAATGATCATAATCGAACATGTCATTCAAGTTACAATCACTAAATCACAGTCGCACTGAAGATCGTAGAGATAAATCTCATGTAAATAGACGTACACAAAACAAAATTTTTGCTTTAATTGTAAATCGATGGGTTTTTTTCTTTGGCAGCCATTAAAAAGCTGTAGTGTTATCAAAAAAAATTATAAATATTATCCAATGATTATTAATAAACAAGTTTACATTACTAGTCGAACACAGGTATTATTAATAATTAATAATTTCGCCTGTGAAGAATTATAAATAAGTATATATATTAAGTCTTCATTACTTATTATTTCAAACCAAAACAAAACCTTTAAAAAATATAACTAGGATTATTTTGTATGAATCCCAACCTCTGTAATAGATAATCTAACGGGCACTCCATAAAAGTACAGCATCCAGAGAGCGTAAATCTTGCCATTCAATGTCCGCCGGTCAACCGTTCCGT
This sequence comes from Megathymus violae, assembly GCA_003671415.1. NCBI lineage: Eukaryota > Metazoa > Arthropoda > Insecta > Lepidoptera > Hesperiidae > Megathymus > Megathymus violae. The sequence goes on along the minus strand of PDGT01000020.1, from coordinate 3,999,966 downwards.
TAAAGGGTTAAGGAATGGGCGTAGATCGATAGGGAATTGTTGAGGAAATTATTTGTGGCAGCCTTGACTACCTTTCTACGTCTCTAACGAATTCTTAGGACACATTAATTGAATAAACAAAAATAAATTTCAATAAATTCATAGCTATAATTAGTTTAGGATTCTTATAAATTATCGAACAAAACAAGTACATGAAAATTATTTGGCCAAGTTGAAAATCTTGTGAATATTATATTTCAAAAGTTCAATTTCAATTCAAATTGTGTATAAGGTGAATAAATTACCAACAAAATACACTGCGAACAAAAGAACTAAGATCAAGAATAGACAATGAAGTCAGTGAATATTGCAAGTGGGTAGGTGGCCGCCAGTGGTGAGTGACCTTCGGCAAATGGACCCCGTTGCCCATGGCCACCAAATGGAAGATACCGAAAGCATCACCGACGCGTTGAGGATCCAAAAAGGATGCGGTAACCTAGGTCTTTTTAATAGCCATATAAAATTACAATAAATACATTATTAATTTTAAGAGCTGAGGTCGGCAAATGGGTAGCAGTGACCCAGCTATAGGTTTTCTTTCACGTTAATAGCCAACAAACGAGCAGATGAGCCATATGATGGTAAGTGGTCACCGTCACCCATGGACATCAGCAAGACCAAAGTTATCACTGATGCGTTGTCGGCCAGCAAATGAGAAGGTAAGAGAAAGTACTGGCTCTCAAGCCCCCAGCCGGAACACTCAAGTCGGCTGACTTAAGCAAGAGGGTGGTAGCCAGCCAGGCAGGCTTCACGGGAAGATAATAATACCAGCGATATTAACGACAAAAGGTTTAAACAACCTAATCAAAAAACTAACAACAGTACGTGGTTTCTAATTAAGTCTTTGCTCCGATTGTTTCAAAGTATTCTTCCAGCGCATCACATTATCATGCAGGTCGTGTAAACGGCGCTTTAGACGGGACACGCTCGACCGGACGCACAGACAGACAGACCGCCTCTGTAACTATGTATTTCGTAACTGTTTTGTGAGAGTAAAAGTATGTAATACCGAATTCGTTCGAACGCCACTCGTCCGCACGGGCCGGGGTTCGAATCCTGCACGCGTTTCGAATTTTTCAACGATGTTAAAAAATAAAGAATAATTAAATGGAGATTTTTATCAATACGTTTGTAAATGCTATCATTTTGATTTTCGTTAGGAAAAGCGCATTACATTCTGAAGAAACGGTGAAGCAAACATATGAGCACATCTTTTAAAAACAATATCTTTAATTTATTTGCAAATTTAATTCGAGAGCATCTGGCTATAGTTCGTTTATATTTATTTAAATTTTATTTTATGTGGTGTTATCTTCAAAATAAATGTCCTTCCAATGGAAACACTGTTTTATTCGCTGATCTAATTACTATTTTACAATCGTTACTTGTCGTCTTCGCACACAACTATCTCTCACAACGTCTCAACCACGACTCGCTCATTCTTCCTTTCATTCCACTCGTCATTGCAAAACCGTCATTCAATCAACTACCACATTCATACTCACTCTTTACGTTTCCTTTCACGCCTTTAACATTTTTTAAATTTTATGTAATAAAATACAATCCCACATTTATTTGAGAATTATGCCGATAACACTTGTACGCTGGTGGATTGTCCCACTGCTGGACTCGGGTCTTGTCTCATAACATTCAGAAACAACCTTGATCATCACTGGTCAAGTGCGAGGTGCAGATTTCACACACCTTTGTGACTTTTTAGAATTTGACATTCAATTCCAATTATCTCACTATAGGTATTTATCTGCCCCGAAGCAAATCTATATATTTACTAGCGGCAGTCTCCGACCTCATTCAAATTGAACAATCAATTATATTTAATCATGATTATTCAAAATTTGATGTTTTTCGCCTTGATTTGACATCATTAGGTTTACAGATATATTATTCTATATAGCCTATCATCTGCGCAATCACGTGTTCTCAGTACATACCAATTTTCATTAAAATCGGTCAAGCCGTTCTAGAGTTATAACGCGTCATACAGACAGACAGATAAACGGACAAAAAATTTTTAAATGGTCAAATTGATATCAGCGTGTCATAAAACGAATATTTATCATGAAATTTGACAAAAAATGATTGAATGTACAGACAGACAAACACTACAGATTTATATAATAGTATAGATAAGAGAAGAGAAACCTTTGTACTCTTCTTTTCTTTCTCTGTTTATCCTATTATCTCTATTTTCTTTTGTGCGGTATCTATTGACTACGCGAACACTAATAATTAATTCGTAATTACCAACAGGAACATTACAACATTAGCAGGAACCTCTAGGGTTCTCAGACGTGGACATTTCCATTCTGTGCAGAACCCTAAAACCATTCTGAATTCCAATGTGTAATGAATAGTGCCTCATACCCGTGAAGCAATATGTTTCAACAATCCGCATTCGTTTTACCAACGCGTATACATTACTGGATATTAAAAGAGTGCATCTGACAGATTGAGTGATTTTGATAAATGTACTCTGCAAATTATCATATGTATCCCAAGCACCAGCTCAGTCTGGGGTGGCGCTGCAGTTTTAGAGGTCCGTGGGACGGGTGAAAAACCTTAAGGTTTATCTTAATCCATTGGTGAGTGAAATTACATTCGTTGAATGGCTTAAAAGTTATAAATTCATGTACATAGAAAATCACGCTCCGCGACTAGTTTGTAGTAGGGGATGTCGACCGTGAAGAGTGCCTTGTACCGACAGACGTTATACAGGGTGTGTTAAATCTATATCGATAATTAAACTGTATAAGACGAATCTGACCATTAGTTTTTTTAGTTTGATTTTGATTACCTAACTATATATTATAGTTATATGACAAGCAATGTCAGAGTGTTGGTTGGACCATGCGTCTGTCGCACGGAAGACGACTTCGAATCCTGCAAACGCCTCTAATTTAGGGGACTAGTCTGCTCAATTGTTTAAAACAAATTTTTCATGTACTTGGGTGAAAGAAAACTTAGAAAAGACACCTGCACGGCTAATAGTTCTCCACAATGTTCTCGAAGCTCTGTGAAGTCTGCTAACCTGTACTGAGACAGCGTGGTGGACTACAGCCGTTACCCCTCTCTTGTGACAGGAGACCCGCGCCCAGTGGGACTTTAATTTATTTTTACATAAAATAAGTAAATGCTTGAAAACAATCCCATCTGATGGTAAGTGGTGATGAATTCTAAGATATTGAACGCACTAGCTTCTAAATAGCCTATTCACTCTCCTCTTGAAGACTCCCACACGTCAAGACGCGGGCAAATTATTCCGTTACAAATACGCTTTATTTGTACACCAGATAAAATTATAAACAGTGATTTAAAAGTTACATAATGTACACAAATTAAGTTTATAAGTTGTTATAAAGGACTTATAGGATGGATAGGATAAATACTGAACGGATGGTCGCGCTGAATAGGAAATAAAATTCAATTTCAATACAGAAGTTTAATTAAGAGGTAGATTTACTGAAGTTCCGACAGTTTCTCTGCAGCTATTGCAATAAAATAATAGTTGTGTTTTTAATTTATAGAACTAAGAAAATCGACAGGTAAAAAATAAAATGTGGCAAACATGAGATATACTGAATGTCTGATGAAAAGAAATATTAGTTGTTTCTGGAGCGGCCGATGTATATATATAATATGTTTAGTGTAGGTTTCCTGAAGGTGAACGAAGATGGGTCATTCCTAATGAATTCTCGCATTACATTGTTCGTCCCGTGATGTGAATATTTTAATTTGTTTCATTTCTATTACGCTTCTGTTTGTTTATGTGTATCAGGATCACAGCCAAAGATACTGAACCAATTTCGACACGGTGTTCACTATTGAATAGCCCATTAATTGATTGAAGCACCATAATATTTCAAATTTAGTTTCACTCATCTTCTCTGTTCTTAATGCTTTTAGTCATATTTCTGTGCTTGAACGTACCTTATTATGTTAGTATTGAAATCCTTCTGTTGCGGTTAAGAAGCATTTGTTAAGAGGTTTTATTCCCCCGGAGTGTGGTTTATTTTTGACATTTCTACATAATGTGTATAGTTACAATAATTCTTGGAAACATGTTATTTTCAATAAGAAATATTTGTGAACATTCTGTATATGAAGTTACTAACGCGTTAAGGATTCTTCATCAGATATATCCAGGCTTTTACCTTCAAAACTTTCTGAAGATTTATATCTGCAAGACTTAGGTGAAACTTTTAACTAAAGGGCAGTGACATAACAATTGATTTAAAAAACAGCTTCACGTTTGGGAGACCTGCATTCAAATTTATTACATTAAATGTCATAAGTGGCATAATTTTGCCTTATTGGGGTGGCCTAGATTACTCCCCCCAATCCCATGCTGACAAAACATGGTGTCGTAAGAGGCGACAGAAGTCAGCCTGCTCGGTGGTAGGGCTTCGCGTAAGGATTATATTATCAGCATTATTATTAAGTCATTAATATTATTACTGGTATCTATCCGTAATATCTTTCCGTAAAGCCTGCCTGGCTAGCTACCACCCTCCTGCTTGAGTCAGCTGCCAAACGACTCGTCGTGTTCCGGCTGGGGGCTTGAGAGCCAGTTCTTTCTTTCTTTTTTACCTTCTTCTAATTTCCTGGCCGACAACGCATCAGTGATACCATTGGTGTTGCTGATGTCCATGGGCGACGGTGACCACTTACCATCAGGTGGCTCGTCTGCTCGTTTGTCGGCTATTAACATAAAAAAAAGTGGCAGTGACCGCAATTATATCAATCTGTAGTGTCTGTCTGTTTGTACATTCCATTTTTTCTGTCAAATTTCATGATAAATTTTGGTTTTATGGCCCACTGACAAAAAATTTACCATTTTGAAAATTCTTGTCTGATTGTCTGTCTGTTTCTATGATCCGCTATAACAAAAAATCGGCTTGACCGATCTTAATGAAAATTGGTATGTAATGAGAACACGTGATTGCGCAGATAATAAGGCTATAAAAAATATCAGTAAACCTAATGATGTTTTAAAGATTTTTATGTGACAGGTCCTTGTGTTCATTGTGTTATTCTTGTTGTGTGCATTTGTGAGTCAAATTTTTTGTATTGATCCATACTACCCGCAACACGGGGAATCCCAGTGCGAGGTTGTAAGTGTGTGATGAGTATATGTATTTCGTTATCGTTATTTATTACGTCTGTCATAAAATTTTGATAATACGTCCCCTGAAAGAGACCTAACATTTGAAAGCAAATTGGATTTGATTAGAACCTGATTTGGTTTTCGATTCCTTTATATTAATATATGGGTTATATTTATCAACAATATAGTCTGTCCGTACAAGTCAATCACACGTGCCGTCTGTATGGTCGATAAGGTCATTGGCCGTTCCGGGCTGCGGCAGGCGCGTGTGAACGCTGCTTTATTTCGGGGAATAGCTCAACCTATTGTTCTGCTTACGGCCTTAGATTGCATGATTTGTATCAGTAGTTTTTCCGCAATGTTAGTTTTTAAATCATCTTTAAACTTACAGTTGATCTTGTACCACCCTTATGCGGTTCGGGGTTGTAATTTAACTATTTTTTTACAAGATGTGTCAAAATGTATGGAGTCAAGGCCAGGGCTATGTACATTATACTGAAAAATTGGGGAATAAACAGTTTTCACTTGTGCATTTTATGTACAAAACGATAGTTTGTATTTTAAAACCAACATGGCGGGAATGTGTCACTGTCACAGATTAAGATTGTCAGTTATTATTTCAATCAAGGAACGACGTGATTTTGATTTATGTGTTCTATGTATATTCAACAATGAATGATCTTGTTTTATATAGCGGCTGTCAGGTCACCGGCAATGTTTGATGCAAATTATTTTTTGAAGTTTTAACAACATTTTAACTGCAACGGATGTCGGATATATTTTTTACCAATACTTCGACCTGATTACATAAATCGTTGTCACAGCGAGATGGCGGTGGAGATTCTTGACAGTTGACACTGACATACACTGATGACAGAGAAGCCTGTCAATTTTACGTCTAGTTCGCTTTACGTCTGCCAAAAGTTTTCTCCGCCAACGTAGTATATCCCTGACCTCGATAACATAAACTTACCTGAAGGTCATTTGAAGCTAGCCGATAAAGTTGTAATATTTCTTTCGCAGGATCAGAGGCTCAAGTGCAATGTACTCCCGAGTTTATGACGGTGACAGTTCCCATGGACGGAGATCGGCAGGTGGCGTACTTAGACCAGCTCAAGGGTAAGTGACGACATTGTTGATAGCATAGTGAGTACGAGACGATCCCCTAGGCCAGTTGGTACCTGCCAAACGGGTCCCGAGTTCGATTCGTGGAGACATTTATGCGATTTATGTTTGTTTAAAGCGAAAGGTCCCGGGTTCGACTTACAAGGCAGACATATAAGTGACAGATAAATTTGTTCTCGGAGAGTGTGTGTTCGTAATATTACATTTATGTACGTCCATGTTGGATGCTGAAAATCCAGGACCATAGTAATCCCAATTAGTTGAGGACAGTTGCGCAAAAGTGCGTAAGTGGATTTTTGAAGATGAAGAATCGATTTAGCACACAGCAGAAGGCATACCTCGGGAAGTCATGTCCTAGTTGACGAACTAGAGGAAGATACCTCACGGTAAGAGGTCACCCTCGCTCATAGACATCCGTAATACTAAAAGCATTAACGCGTTGCCGACAAAGAAGGAAGTGAGAAACCGGCGTGTTGCAAAGACCTTAAAATTTCACAGTTAATTCTAGGTGGGTGATAGGTAAAGAAACCTGATAACATGCACGCGTATTATCGGAATTTAAAGTCAAATAAAAAAAAATAACCCCAATTTATTTAGAAATCTAAACATGTTATTTTTTGCTTATACTACTTTCTTAATGTTGCTTTAATATTGAGAAGAACCGACGAAAGGTACTCCTCAGCATATCTTTTAAAACAACACAGGGCAATTAAAAAGTAAGTTTAAACCTGCGCGGAACTGGTTTCGTCACTATAATTCCCGGGCGTTTAACGCGTCGCGTAAAAGTTCCATTGGGTAACTCACGTATCAACTTTGGAACGTTATTTTAAAAACGAACTCCATAAAAGAACAATAAACAGTACAAAGTTGAAGGCGACATGAAGACGTAACTAAATTATGCCTATTTCTTGTTTCATGGTTGTGTATATCACTTTTCTATGTCATATCATAAATTACTTTAAAAACCAGATGAAAATTGGTGAAATAGTTATTGAAATTTTCGTGCTCCAACAGACAGAGACCTTATTTATACCGCACAATGACACCTCCTCACCCCAGTAGGAGTAACTGTGTATGGAGTGAAATAATAAATTCGTCGCCCAGTGAAACAATACGTCATCAGGACGTTCCCCGACCGAGGCGTCGAACCCGCATTACGAATTCCCACAGGACCACGGAACCGCGATGTACAACTATGAATCACACCAATGATTTATCCGTGCGTTTCTGTGTTGCTATACAACTGTCAATCGTGTGTGAAGTACTCTGTGTTCACTTCGTGGGTTCCAACGTATACATGATTCCTTCGAAACGACACTCGAAATTCGTTTTGTTTTTCTTTTTTTTTTTACCAAATGCAACTATGTTTTTTTTTGTGTGGCCTGCAGCGCCGACAAAAAATCAAAAAGCGCAGACGGGATGGTTAGTGGTCACGGTCGCCATAAACATTGGCAACACCGGGGGAGTCACTATTGCAACGCCGGCCGAGGAGAGCTCATTTACACCTTTAAAGAACTCCATAGCTCTCCGGGAATGCTTCAGGCGGAAGCTGAATCCACAATTTAACAAATGCGATCGTGATAGTTGAAACGTAGAGGATCGTAACAAATCCAGTCTGAATGGATCTCTATTCTTCGGCGAGTGGTGCGATGATGGAAGAGTGACACAAGCACGGTATCCAACAGTTCCTCAAAGCTCTCATCGTTCTATGATCAATGAATGTTTTTCGTCGTGTTTTGAGCAATATAATAATAATAATAATATAATAACTGAATAATAATCATCAAAATAAATTGAATATTTCGACGAAATAAATATTTTTATGCCTTGCTTTTTTCCCCAAACGCTATAAAAGATCCGGGAACGCATACCTTCCCGCACACCCCTCACGACAGAGTTCTCTGTTTAAACAACAGTTCGTTACACTGTACATGCTTAGACGCCATTTGTGTAGGCGCGAACCGAATTGTTTTCGTGCGAATTTGCGCAATTGGCAGTGTTTTTCTTGAAACGAAACTAGTCAGTATGACAACTGAATGGTTCATTAATATCTGTGGTGGCAGTGAGCTACTGACACGGTAAAACTGTTTTTTTAACCATTTATTAATCGTGCTGTTTTATGTTCTACTAGTAACATAATGATTAACATTCGTATACAGGTTGGTTATTTTATATTAGGATCGTAATTTAAAAAAATATTTACACCAACTTCAAAAGAAGAAGAAACATAGATTTAAATAAAATATGAAAATATGACTGGATACTGAAATATTTAAAGTCGGTGTCAAGCCAAATACATAGTTGGTAGGTACTCTAGGTTCAATTCCGCCGCATCGTACTATTTTATTAGTTTATATTTGGTTATTAATTAAGGAGTTTAAATCGCTAAATGTTATTGTGTTTCAGGCTTGACACCGACTTCAAAGAATTATCATTTTATTCTTTTTTAAAGTCGCTTAAAAACCGGAACTTCATATACTCGCGTGTCTGTTAGTTTGTGCCTGTGTTATATACATAGAGTTAAATGAGATTTTGATGGATTTATACCGTAAATTTATTAATTCAAATTATGGTTGACATTTTTACCTAAACATTAAATAGAATAAATCTTGTCACATGTATAGTATAATGTAACAGATTTTGACTAAAATTACATCACGAAATAACATAAAAAAAAGTTCTCTCTCTCTCTGTCTAAACGCAATTATCATAAAAACTACTGCACTGATTTACATGATATTTACACCTTTAGATACACCAATGGCGCGGCAGTACAGCGCTAGTACTGATCGTTAACCACAGCGGATTTCAGTGTGTATACATATACTAAATCAGCTCAGACTTACCTTCAAGATGGGTGGTGTAACGGTCCACCATCTATCTTCACGCGACTTACTTTCTGATGGTTTCTTCAGCTTGTTGGTTCGTCCAAACTGTATAAAGTACACACACACACGACCTTCGACGTAGTGGAGCGGTATGAAAGGCTATCATTCACGACAGTGGAAGAACAGCGTCGCGGATGGGCTCAGTGAGCATGCGGTTTGTTTGGTAGCCAGATTGGGAGTAGTTAACACGCGGCGGTGTTAGACCGACGTGTTTATAAAGGTAAATGAAGGTGGATGTAAATTTATGCCTAATAGGCGCTAACAACAATTAACGTGTAAAACTTATACGTAGTCAGATGAAAAGGAATTGTATGATTATGTCGCGTGCGGCTACTAGATAAAGATTACGTTACCCGACACAATAATTAATAATTTTACTCATAATACATTAAAGAAGCTCAATTGTCGTCACTACAATAAAAACCAGAGTATTTCTCTGTTACATAACTTTACTAAATACAAAACTTTGAAACAATGATAGTTTATAATTTAAACGCAAAACTGTAATTACTTTATTATTAATTTGTTTCGATTAAACTTTTACATTCACTTTTGAGACTGAAAAAAAAACACGACATAAACTGACAAAATACAAAGTTCATCTGTCTCGTTCTGTCCAAGCCGGGGTCTTAACTAACTCTTACATGTGCGAGTGAAAGGGGATATTACAATTAGTCCTTAGTCATCCTTGTCTACGATCAATGTGAAATTAGCTACAGGGTGTTATCTATTTTTTTTTCAGAGTACCCTCCCTGCCAGCCGGTGATGGAAGGCAATATAGCGGTTTTCATGTTGGATCTGCAAGACCATCACAAATGCGGAGTCATGAGGATCTTGAACAGTATCACGGTGAGCGCATCAGCTTATTACTGTGCGTGTAGTAAATAATGTGTTGATATTGCACCTGTCTCACCAGAGGTTCCAGGGTGAATTCCCGGGTAAGACATTTTTGTATGTATCCCGTGCAATCCTAGTGCGGGGTTGTGATAAATGTATGAACAGTTATTTACTCAATGAAATAACAAGTTTTTTTTTTAAATTGACTCTGTGGGCACGGTTCTTGTAACTGAAAGGTGGAGTTAACTGCACCTTTTAAAATGTTTTTTTTTTTTTTTTTTTTTTTTTTTTTTTTTTTT
>PDGT01000020.1:3878496-3986977 GCA_003671415.1 Megathymus violae | reverse complement strand
AATAAGTCGCGGTCGATCGGTTTCGACGGCACAGTAAATACAGTCGAAAAAGTGAAGGACTTACTCGAGAGTATGTCGGAGGGGTCCGTCTGCTACAAGAGCAGTAACGGAAGTCGATTTAAAATGCTGTAGGGATAACAGCCAATACATCCAATCCAATCAGCTCAATACAACCCATAGTTGTCTTACTGCTGGGTTCGGGTCAGCCGGACAGTGAGAGGAGTTGAAGCCATCGTCCACTTACATATAAAAATTCATCAAAACTGGTCCAGCCGTTTAGAACGAGTTCGGTGGCATACACACGTACCGAGGAATTTTATATTTAAATATATTTTAGCTTCTGCATTAATAACATGTTTATTGCTTTTAGAGTTGGTACCTACCCGGATGCAAAAAGGGATTGTTCTCAAATTAAAGAAAAATAGTAATAATTATTTTTACTGTATCAGAACAATGGCTCCCAACCATTTTAATATTATGTTATTATTAGTTATTACCACCCTTATAATTAATTAATAAAGCTAATTTTACTCCCCCGTACTACTGATCTATCATTTTATTTATTAGTAAGGGCCCGCCCCTATTTCTATCAGGTTCAACGCGATATATGGGCTACATTAGGAACGATGTACCTTTTATATGGTAAAACAATTTCTCATATACGTGCCGTGGTACCAGAGATAACCGTCGACTTACACACAAACTCACAAAACTCATACTTTCTGTGTACTACAATAATAGTATAGTTATAGAGGCCTCATTGTCTTCATCATCATTACAACCCATATCGTCCCACTGCTGGGCTCGGGCTTCCGTTTACAATGAGAAAGGCGCAGGCCGTAGTCCGCCACCCTGGCCAAGTGCGGGTTGGGTAGACTTTGAGAATATTATGGAGATCTCTCAGTACGCAGGCTTCCTCACGATGTTTTCCTTCATTGAAGCGAGTGATTAATACTACTTATAGTGTGATTAATACGCATATAATTTGAAAAATTAGAGATGCATCCACGATACGAACTCGCGTCTCCCATGCGGGAGCCCCACTTTCAAACCTCCAGGCTATCACTGATATAGAGGCCTATACATATATTTTTGGAATGTTTGTCTGTCTATCTGTGCACTTATGACTAAAACTATACAGATTAAATGTTCCTTGGCATATCTGAAACTTATATTATGGGTGGAAACCTAGGTGGAATCTAATTGTTACTTAAGTTACTTATTAAAAATATATTCCGATCTTTCAGGGCAAGCGGACATTCTACCGCAAGGTGGTGGTAGAGAGCCAACTGGGTGGGCGGGAGACGGTGACCGCGCGCTGCGTCGTCACCGGCAAGGTGCGGCTGTCCAGGGCGGTGGAGCCGTTCCCTTTGGACTTCAACGAGCCTGAGTGAGTGAACTGAACCAGATCTAGAGTACCTGTGGTATTAATTAATACTGTATTACATATTAATTATAACCCGCTTCAATGAAGGTAGAGATCGCGAGGAAACTTTCACACCGAGAATTCGAGATAACGTTCCCAAAGGTGTGTGAAGTGTGAAGTGGTTGCCCGGGCTATGACCTCTTATTATGAAAGGAGACCTGATATCAGCTGTGGGTCAATTATGGGCTGCAATGAATTAATGACAACGTCTTAACGATCGATGTCTAACGATAATAAACAGAAAAGGCAGCTAAAAATTCACGATGTCGAACGCGGTCAAGAATTTTTCGTACCGATTCTCCATCAGGTGTCTGTCTGTCTGTCTGTCTGTATATTCCATTTTTCTGTCACATTTCATGATTGACATTCGTTTTATGACTCACTGGCTATTTTGAAAATTTTTATCTGTCTGTATGTCCCGTTATATCTCAAGAACGGCTCGACCGATCTTAATGAAAATTGGTATGTAGTGAGAAAACCTGGTTGCACAGATAATAGCCGATGTCGAACCAAGGTACAAAACATTAAATTTTTAATAATCATAAATAATAATTAATTGTTTAACCCGAACAAAGTAGAACGAAGTAGACGTTTTGGCCGTGTTGAATCGACCTAGAATACTCCCCCCAATCCCTTGCGTTCAAAACGGGGTGTCGTAAGAGGCGACATAAGCCAGCCCGCTTGTGATAGGGCTTCGTGTAAGGATTATATTATCAGTATTAATATTAAATCTATAATTATTACTTGTCTATAGCAATGCAACGGTGTGTACTAATTAAAACTCAATGTATGAATAACGTTTCGAGGTTTGCGAACACAAATATAAAGAAGCTGAATTAATACTATACCATACTAATGTTATAAGAAAAGAGTGTGAGTTTTCTGAGTTTGTGGGTATGTCGAGGGCAATCTCCTGCACCACGGCACCGGTCTGAAGAAATGTTTTACAGTTTGAAAGGTACATTATTCCAGATGAATCTAGACTAATATATAATATATATTAAGTGATTGTCTATAATAATTTCTAAGTCGCAACGTTACGTAAGAGTATATATAATCCTAGCTGTGCCCGCGACTTAGTCCGCGAGCAATTTAACAAAAAAGTTATTTAGTAGAAATAAAAGTAGCCTAAGTTACTCCTTGTTACATCAGCTACCCGCCAGTGAAAGTCTAGTTAAAATCGGTCCAGTCGTTTCAGAGGTTACCCAGAACAAACTGACAGACAGACAGACAAAAATTGTAAAAAATGTTATTTTGGTATATGTACCGTATATACATTCATATGCATGTAGTAAAAGCGGTTATTTTAATATTAGAAACAGACACTCTAATTTTATTTATTTTTATACATGTAAATAGGCATAGACAAAACAATTCAAATTCAAATTAATTTATTTGTTTAAGTGTTGTTTACACATAAAGATGTCTTGTACATACATAGCTCTTACACATTGTAATTGTTGACTTACAAATATTTGGAAATAATCATAATGATAAAGCATATCACTTAAAATTGTACACATTTGTTATAACATAACAATATTAACATAACAATGTTATTAATTGAAACATAATTAATGTGGATAATGTCAACATAAATATAATTGATAATAAAATTAATTTATATGTTAAAATAATTAAATAAATTTTAAACCTACTATTAAATTTATTGTTGATTTTATTATTATAATTATAAAGAATTCATTAATTTAATAATAATATATTTCTATTAGCAACTTTCTTAACTCATATTTAAATTGAGATACCGGTAATTTATTCAATGTTCCCGGTAGGGCATTTAGGAGCTTTTCTGCTCTGTTTGTCGACGGAACTTTTTATTTTTGTAATCTGTAAAAAAGTATGGAAACCATAAAGTTAATATACCAGTATATTATGTTTATGGCCTGTATAAATTACTGTATTACACTGACCTTTATACACTGTGGTCACTAATTATAAAGTAGATAATAAAAACAATTTACACACACACCCGCACGAGCATTCACTGTATTACGGATGGCATGAAACATGGACGCAAGCAAATATATACATCTCGAGGACAAACATTTATCTGTCGCATAGATGTGTACCCCGGAAATAAACTCTGAAACGCCCATCAGCAAGCTTGGTAGTCCACCTGGGCTACGGCGTCGTCAAAAGCTTTAGTTAATAATAATTTAATAGCACCCCAAATATATTTTTAAGGTTCATATTAAATAATACAGCACCAAATAAAACCTCACTTATAAAATAGGTTTTATCTAGCGTGCTGCGATTGCGATCTCAGAGTAATTATTTATTTATCCAAAGCTGTTAAATCGTAAAAATATATTTAAAAGAGTTAAACATCTATTCCGATTACAATGTATATTTTTAAACGAAATACTAGCGCCATCTTACATTTTACGCCAGAAATAATCGTATCTTAAGTTATCTGACCCTTGCACTCGACTCAAATAAGCGCACTTTAGCGAATTCTGCCGAATTCAATAAAAAATAAATTTTATTGAACATGGCTCAGATGAAACATAAATAAATATATGTTTATGTTTGTGTGTGTGCGTCTATAGTTGATAGTATTAGGCGTTACTTTGCGGTAATTCATTGTTATTAAATTAGTATTCATTTACTTTGCAACAATCCGCAAGCACAATGTATGATGGTATATGTATACTTCAATCATGTTATTATTTAGGTACGCACTTAGTTTGCCTCTCTGTACCGTTCATCCACTTTTTGGACCTACTGGAACAAATTTCTAATTAGCAATAAATAGTGCCCTTGTGCACATTTTGGATTACATGTTGTGTTTCCTGTAATTTTAATGTGTTTACCAAATGAATAATTAATAAAAGAGTTTATTTGAACTGCAGTGTCCTAAACATCACGCGGTATGAAGAAGGGCGGGCGCCAGAACCAGTGCTAGGGGCGGTGGTGAAGCAGAATGGGAAACAGTATGTTTTTAGCAGTTGACTTTTTTTACTTTAATAACTAAGTAGACTGGCTATCTTATAGTAAGATATGGTAAATGGGCACCATTGCCAATGGATTTCCATTACGTTAGAAGAAGTGGTGGTGTATATGGTGGGAGTGGTGGGGGATGGACAAAGAGAGCAATCGCTGAAGGTTTGACGCCGAACGGCATTCTCGCATAGACTCCGCAAGTATTCCATTTCCGAATTCCATTTTATGATAATCCATCAGACTTATAGTAAAACGCTGATAAAAGATGCAAAAAGACCTCGCAAAAATTTGCAACTTCCGCGAATTGAACATCCTTAGGAAGTATTTCCTCCGCGTTATGATATGGGGTTCTCCCAAAGGATTGTTAAACGAATGTGTCAAAGTCGGAACTGCGTTTGTCTATAGCTGACGGTGACTTACCATCAAGCGATGACTACTTAACGCCGCAAACCAAATTCGTCACAAATACTTTACTGTTGATATTAAGAGGGAGATGGTAGGCAAATAAAGAACTCTATAACCATGCAGGAGTAACAATCAGAATTCAATTTGAAAATTCAAATTCGTTCATCTATTTTGTAAATACACTTATGCACGTCATATTTTGCTTCTTATACCGTTACGTATTGCTTTAACATTGATAAGAAACCGCGAAAAAAACTCCTCAGCACGTCTTTTAAAACAACACATGGTAATTACAAAGTAAGATTCAACCTGCGCGGAACTGGTTTCGACACTATTATTTCCAGGCGTCCTTGTCATTCATATGTATTCATCTATACCATTTTATCCTTCACCTATAAGCTGTGCTTTGACGTGACCCTTCAACAGTAAGAGTTTGACACCTCATCCATAGTTCGAGATGCACCAAGGTCAGCAGTCGCCTTGGATATATCTGGTCCTTGTACCGTTTGTTAATCAAGCGTACTCTTATTCCAGGGTGTCTGGAGAAATCTCTGTCAGTCCTGGGACTCCGTTGTCCATGGAGATCTTTCTGGATAACACATCAGCCCCGGTATACGGGCTGTTGGTCAACTACATGCATGTCACGGATACCGGGAAACAACAGGAAACCATCGTGTTCAACGGGTGAGTGGAAGACGGCTAGTATTTATCGACAACCTTGAACATATTGGACCATACTTTCCCAGTGATTTTGAAGTTACTGGAAGACTGACAGACAGCTACAATTTACTTGACAAGAGTGGAGCATACTGAACGATGCTGTTCCACTGACGACTGTTAAAGTTACTAGACGGCAGTGAAAGACTGCTGCAATTTATCTGAGCACAGTCTGGAGCATATTGGACCATGCTGTCCAAGTGCCAGGAGTTAGTGGTCAGTTTGTTATCCTAAGTCAGCTAAAATCTTCCGGCGAGGTTTGATAACTGCGACAATATGAAACGCTCACAATGGGTCAAACCCAATAAGTCTCTTTCTATGGCACTTCATTGAGTACAATGTTGACCAGAAGTCTAATGCCATAGATCAATAATATCGGTTCGTTTGATTTATTATTTAACTGCTACATTTAAACATATCTATTAATTGTTTCTTGTAGCTATTATTTATTATATACGCGATATTTTAACTCACAAACTATGAATTTTATACATAGTAAATTATAGAAGTAACAATAATTGTTTAGATTGACAAATGTATATTTTTCTGAATAGATACATAAAATAAAGTGTACGTAAGAGAACAAAATACTAGCTGTTGGATAGCGTATTTTAGTTACCTGTCAAGACCCATCCACCCGGCGTTTTTACTCTGTATTACAAATGGCGAACATCCGTAGACAAACCTAAGTTTTGGATTTGGCAATCTATTTTCATCTTGGTTTAACTCTACATAAATACCGTTAATTATTCTAGGATCTATAACCTTAAAATATTTGTTATCCGTAAAATTACGTGTTGAATAATAGAACAGCTGTTGTATTAAGTGACATTATCATAAGCTTTTTTTTCGCGCCAAACGTCAAGTGATGGTGACGTGAATATTGTTGTCAGGTGTTCCGTGGACCCGTACCTGTTCGACAACTTCTTAACGACCGATGGTGACAACTTGACCGCCAAATTCAGAGCGTTCAAGTTCCCCGATACCACGTACGTGCAGTTCAAGGGGACCGTGTCTGTGTGTCTGGACAAATGTCAAGGGGTGAGCTGTAGTTTAATATATAGCCATAAATGTAAGTGCTGTCTGTAATAGTGAGTAGAGCATAAAACCTATCGGGAGTTCTTTGCCGCTATAAATATAAAACATATTCATAGATATTTTTAATGACTACCTGTCGACGTAAAGACAGCGCCATCTATTGACGGTCGCGTTAAGTACGATGAGCGACATCTACCGGATGATGCGAGCGTCTATTAACAATTGACAGGTGCAGTGCAGTAACGGCGTGACGGCGTACGGACGGCGACGGCGGGCGATCGCGTCGGGCGCGGGCGCCAACGTGTACGAGGTGTCGCTCACCACCTTCATCAAGGTCGATTGGAAGGACGGTGAGAGGGAAGCCGGTGAGTTTACCTTATCTATCTATCTATACATTCTATTTATCTATCTAATCAATCTATTCTAAGAGGGCAGTAATTAATGTTGACTGTCTATCTGTAGCTACGAGTATCATAATGAATGTATATTATTGTTTCTAATTAACAGAAATAAAACGCACATTGTTAAAACAGCGCTGGTGCTATTTCTAAACGTAAGGCGTAGACTTTGTGAAGGAATTTTAAGACAGGTTACTAGTAGTGTTATATTCACGAAATAACAATAATTAGTAAAATTCCTAGTTCTTTAAATTCTTGACATTTTAGTTGTTCATCATCATGATTTTGTCATAAACTGAAACCCCACAACCAGTTTCACGTTGTCAATGATTGCAATTATAATTATTATGTCAATATAACATTATCATTATAAAGGCCTTCTAATCCAAGTACGACGCAAAACAAAGAAAAAACGACTAGAAATTTGCATTTTACTCGTCGTATCGAAGGAATCGTTTTGGTATTTCACAACAAACCCGCCTAATAACTGTAGTAAAATACAATAATTTACTATAATCCTGATTCACAATTGACTTGAAGTCAGCCACATTATAATCAACGTGAACACAGACGCAGACAAGATTTTCCTTCTTTCTCTACTAATGATAATTGTCATTGCAGAAGATGTGCTCGCTCTCCTTAAGAACCTGAAGGTCGCAAACCAGTTGCTGGGCGAACGAGACAGCACTGCAGCAGCTGAACGCGCCCACAACGACCAGCTCATCGTTGCCGACGACGTCACAGTCCAAACAGACCACGCTAATATCTTAACATATAGTTTTATACTCATGTTCTCTAGCTTAGCGTTATTGTATCTGTAGAAATTTAAACTAAATAAAAAATAAAAAAAAAACAGTAGGCTCTGGTTTGGTTGTCTATGATTGAAAAGGTGCTATCAAATTTTATATAGAAAAACCGAGATTGTCTCTGGTTTTTTTTTGTATGTTACAAAAGGTGCTGTTGCAATTAAAATAATAGCAAAGTGTATAAAGATAGGCAGTATTTGAAATGTTTTCATTTTTACGATCATTTTATTTGGTAGCTTCTTTTCAATTTGTGGTTCCGGTGTCTCTTAAAATAATATATCAAATGGTTAGTTGAAATTTTAAAATGGTTAATGAAAACCTTTGAAAGTTTTTAAAAATTATCATAATTGATTTTAATGTGTCAAAAATAAAATAACAGATTAATAAATTATGGGATAATTTCCCGCCAAACGTGGCGCATAGTTTTAAAAATGCTACTAAAATTTTCATTTTACACAGCCATACTTTTAAGTCACTTTAATACCGTCGGTTTGAAATAATCGTCACAATAACCTTTATTTTATTTTAAACTGATTACCACAATCCTAGTTATAAGTTTAAACAAATAACTATGTAATGTGACTCATTAACATTATTTTTTTAATTTAAGTCTTGGAGTCGAACCGCACTGTCAAATCTTATAATTTTACAGCCATCTTAATTATATCTTATTTGAATCTAAATTTTACCAGCCTGTATGGGTAGGGTATTTGGAAGTAGAGCCTTTTTCTTAGTTTACATTCAGTAGATTTGGAAATAATGTGGGATTCGACTTGAGATACATCTAATAGGTACATATAATTTTTTACAAAACTAAAAAATATATGTTGTTGAAACGAAGATCTGAAAAAGTAAGGAACTAAGACACGTTTTTTGGTTTTTTTACCAAGGGGCAAAACTCCAGATAGTTTTAAGAAAGGTGATTTAACTGTAACATAAAGTAAGTGCCTACTTAATATTTACGTCATAGTTTAGTGCTAACGCATTTAAGTCCGCTAGTCTTAAAATAAAACATGTTTACACTAAGAAATAGTTGAATGCGAATGTTAATACTTTGCGATTTAACTCGAAAAATAGTCAATATTTTTGTGGCATTAAATTATATCATAAAAATGCAATTTGTCAATGCCAGTGGAATATACTCCTTTTTTAATGAATTCCCGCTGTAAATTAATATAATTATACTAGATCAGTATATGATCGTTTGCACAAAAAGAGGGCACTGGTCCTTTAAATTTTCTTCTCGGTGGCTGCTCTAGTATTGCCTTGTACCCCTGTGGGTTTCGGTGTATTTTGTAATTATAAAACTAAATATTATTTAACACTAAATTATTAATCGGCCATATTTTTAATTGTACTATATATACCTTTAGTCTGAATTTCAAGTTTCAAATTCATGTGCGTACTAAAATCACTGTACACGTATATTATTTTTCCGTTCAAATGTTTGTTTGAAGTATAACAAAAATTAAAAGGAACATTGCAATAAATACCTAATTCTTAATAGTCTGCTGTTTTATTTATCATCTTTGTTGCTTCAGATTAGGGATGTTATGGATATTAAATTTCGGTTCTGGGTACGGATACGGAATTATGAATAATATTTTACAGGTTTCGGTTACGGATATTAGATGATTTAGGCATTGGAAAAAAATATATAATGTATTTACAACACTGACTTTATTTCAAGGTGTTATCTGATATTACAATCAATGAAAAGAACAATAGCCTTAGAAATGTAATAATAAAATATGTCTAAAAATTGAGAACGATTGATTTTGCCCCTATCTGAAATTATTCGAAACTTTTGTATCGGATTCGGTTACGGCTGCTTATTTTTATTTCTGATATCAGATACTTACAGTTATGGAGCTACGTAACATCCCTACTTCAGACAGAACTGTCTTTAAAGATATACTAAAAATAAACCTGTTTTATTACTGTAACTGTAACAGCTTTTTGGATTTCCTATTTTTGATAATAAACGAATCCTTACATTACCATTCGCGTAATTGTTTGTCTTCGGTAACGAGCGTTTCCTCCGGTCAAGGGTGCTTGTCGTGTCATATTTGTGTACATCCTTGCAAATCCCACCAAAAGGAATCCTGGTAAACTCCGTTCAAGTGTTATTCAAGATATTTTCGTTGGTTTCAAAATGCTGCTATATGAAATAATAATAAACGTTTACACACTCACACCCCATACTGGGATTCCATGTGGCTTGTGGCATGGACACGCACAAATAACATATCTCTAACACCCATGACCCGAGGACAAACATTTCATATCGTTGGCAATTATCGTTCCCATGAATTGAAATATCTTTCGTTTAATTTATCGACTGATGATTAGGATGGAAAGGAGATCTAGAACTAGATCTCTCTTCATGGAGAGGCGTGCAAAGAGGCTCATTAGTAACCCAGATCTGGTTGAAACCAATCTGCATAGCCTCGAGCACAGGCGCAGGGTTGCCAGCCTTTCGGTCTTCTATAGGGTACATTTTGGAAAGTGTGCACAGGAATTGTTCTAATTAATTCCCCCATCGCCATTCCTCCATCGGACAACTCGACGTAAGGGAGGTATCCACGATTAAGTAATGAATCTTCTTCTTAGCGTATCGATGACAGACACTATATTTTAGACGCCCAGAATTTGACTACGTTGACAGCGCTGTTATTAGCTGTCATCAAGTCCTCCCGCGTGCAGGTGTTGCGGCATGCGGGGCACGACGTAAGGTGGGACATCGTTTGGACTGTGCCGCATAGGCAGTTCAAGTTCGAACCATCCGAAAGCCCCCACCTAGCCATGTTTTCCTTGCTCCGGCCAGTTTGAGTTCGAAGTCTATTTAAAGACTTCCATACTGGCCATGGCAACTCATGACCAGGGGGCAGGCTTTCGGATATCGGGACGAAGGGAATCGGTAAGGTCACTTTCTCGCGCCAAAGTTTACACCGCTCTTGTTAGGGTTGGATGGATAACGCTTTTTAGCCTCTGCTGCACTGGTGTATGGTTGTGCAGAGGGTGCCTTGAATCGCTATCCATCTTTGCTCTTTCGAAGGTCGCAGCCACAGTTCTACGGACGGCTGGAGGCGCTATTCCAGCTAGAGGGTACAGCATGTCTACCGGGGTCGGTTTGAGACAACCAGTAATAATCCGGCAAGTTTCGTTTAAGGCTGTATCCACTAACTTTGCATGGGCAGAACGACTCCATACCGGGCATGCGTATTCGCCTGCAGAAAAGGATAGCGCCAGCCCAGTCGTCCGTAAAACATGTGGCGAGGCTCCCCATCTTGTGGAAGTAAGCCGCCGCAATATGTTGTTTCGAGAGTGCACCTTTTTTTGATGGTCTGACAGTTTTTGCTAAAAGTGAGTGACCTATCCAGAATGACACCGAAATACCTTGGGGTACTATTGTGAGCTATTGGCACACCCTGCCACGAGATGTTAAGCCTACGACTCGCTTGGCTGTTACGGAGGTGGAAAGCGCATGACTCAGTCTTGGAAGGGTTGGGCTTAAACGAGTTCTCCTTATAATAAGTACCCAAGCTTATTAGTGCCGTTGACAGCGTCACCTCAACCTCCTCGAAACTGGTCGCCTGAGTAGTAAGTGCCAAGTCATCCGCATAAAGAAAGCGGGGCGTGTTTGGGCTAGATGGTTGGTCGTTGGTGTACATGTTGAAGAGTAGCGGAGCTAGAACACTACCCTGGGGCAAGCCATTTTTTTGTGCCCTCCAACGACTCTTGTTTTGAAGCAGATTTACTCGAAAGCGACGGTTATGAAGAAGTTCTCGGAGTATCATGACAAATTTATAGTCACCTGTTATAGACTCCACTTTCCATAACAGTCGCCTTAGGTTTACTGTATCGTAGGCCGCGGTCAGATCTACGAATACAGCACCGGTTATCTGCTTCAACTCAAACCCATCTTCGATGTGTTGCGTTAGTGACAGTGTCTGATTACTACAAGACTTGACCGGTCTGAAACCTGCTTGTTCCGGGATTAAAATCGGGTCAACAATGCTTGTCAAGCGGGACAACAGCAGTCTCTCGAACAACTTGTATGTGTGGCACAAGAGTGAAATTGGCCTAAAGTTTTTTGGACTGTCTGTCGGTTTTCCTGGCTTTGGGATTGCTATGACCTTAGATTTCCTCCAGAGACGGGGAATAGAACCAGATTCCAGACATATGTTGAACATTTACAGCAACCATGACACAGCAACAGGGCCAAGGTTTTTTATTTGCTCTACTGCGATATTGTCCACTCCCGAGGCCTTACCA
Source organism: Megathymus violae (assembly GCA_003671415.1). Taxonomy (NCBI): domain Eukaryota; kingdom Metazoa; phylum Arthropoda; class Insecta; order Lepidoptera; family Hesperiidae; genus Megathymus; species Megathymus violae. The sequence continues at coordinate 3,974,945 of PDGT01000020.1, read as the reverse complement.
GATTTCAGCTGTTTTATGGCTGATATTATGTCATTCAGGTTAAAGGATTTGCTTATTTTGTCACTTTTGCTCGCAGAGCTGTCAGGTTTTGGGACCTTTGCGAGACGACCTAATGACTTGCCATTTAAAATGAGCTGGTGGGTTATCTGGTTAGCGGTGACGCGACTAGGTGGATCAGTGGTGAGTTTGCGCATAGTGTTCCACGCCTTTTTACTATTATGCGTCATGTCGATATTTGTGACAGTGGTGATCCATTTTTCCTGTCGATTTTTGCTTATCAGTGATAGCAGCTCTTCGCCAGGTGAAGTGGTATCCTCGGAAAATGGATCCTGGGTGTACAGGAGCTCAAACTCTTTCAGCAGTTCTGCAGAGTCTTTTGATACCCCTGGGATGTAAGAGGTCCGACAACCCCTAGGAATACTTTTACGAGACGCGGTTGAAACGATATCAACAAATTGGTCGTAATTTTGAGGAGTTGGCGGAACTTCCAATAGGGCGTCGTCTATTAACTGCGAGAACTGCGTCCAGTTTGCGTTGGTGTAGTTGAATCGGCGCTTTAAGGGCACGTTGACGGGTCGCACTACAGGTTGTATTGTACACAAAATTGGTCGGTGTTGGGTGTGTGGAATTGGAGCACACACTGTTTTAGTGCACTGGGAACTGATGTTTTCTCTGACAAAGATTAGGTCTGGATTATACCCGCGTCTCCAACGGCCACTGTTGAATGAAGCCGGCAATTTGGGGTCATGAATCAGAGCCAGATCATTTGTCTCAGACCATTCCTCAACAGCCTGACCACACGCGTCCGTATTACTGTAACCCCAGCTTGTGCTGTGGCTATTAAAGTCACCGACCACAACCCGCATTTGTTGGTCATAAAAGTTATTGGGTGGTTCAAATTGAAACGGGGATCCGGGAGGTTTATATACAGAGGTGACGGTGCAGTATCCGGTGTCTATTGTAATTATCTCAATTCCGCTCTGGTTCGTAAATTCTGAAGACGTTATGCTCACGCCGGGAGCAGCAAACACTGCGTTACCTTGTTTCGGATGGTAGGTCTCGGCGATGAGCGTAAGTCCGGGAATGTGCGGCCGACTTTGAGTTTCGCCTCGATGGGTTTCTTGTACACAAAGTATGTCTCAACGTGTCGTACGGCATAGGTCAGAAAGGATTTCTGACTTAGCTTGAGAGAAACCCTCGATGTTAATCGAGACTACGCATAAAGCCGGCGCTAGTGCTGGACTAGTGGTGTTAGCCATCGTGGTGAAAGGATTTGCCAGTTAGCGTTGGGGACTCGCTAAACTGTTTCCAGGGTGCGCCCGATGTACAGGAACTGAGGTACATCTACGGGGAGGCTCATTTCTTGCACCCCAGTAATGTAAGTAAGTAATGAATGTACCACCTGCACGGATGGCGCGGTTTGCGTGGTCATTCATCGTGCGTACTGCAAAGGACTGGAATAATTTGCCCGCGTCGATGTTCCCGGCTGCTTACGATGTGGGAGTCTTCAAGAGGAGAGTGAATAGGCTATTTATAAGTTAGTGCATTCAACATCTTAGACTACATCACGACTTAGTGGATTAGGTGGGATTCCAAGCATTCCAAGTCAAGTCGGTCCAGCCGCTGAGGAATTAATTGACACACACAAGAATTTTATATATACAATTTTTAAAATCACTTAAATGTATTTTCGATAGAGATAGGGTGGGTACAATAAATGCTTTGAATAAATTATGAAATAAAAACAAAACTTCACTAACATTATTTATTTATCTGCATTACAACGAAAAACTTCTTAAGGCTAAAAAAATTCACATGTCTACACAATATGTAACGCTCACAGCACACTAACATAAGGGTTCATAATCATTTTATATTTATCTAACTTTGAAACCTTCAACTTACTCCGGTGTACATTTTAAACTTTATTTTATTTTCGCTGCATCTCGTTTTTGATTCGTTCATGATTATAAATTCCTTCGAACGATTAGAGTCGAAAATCTAAGTTATGCATGAATGTTAAGTGCGAAAGGGTATTTAATAATTATTTTCAGTAACCTTTCTAATTTATTAATTATTGCAGAAATAAAAATATTACTTAATTTTCAATATCATTCGCTTTCAAGAGTACCAATTGAAATTAGTTAATATCGGAATCGATTCCGCGTGCAATTCTATTTATTCGGAAGTAAACCTGTGGATTTGTATACTATATATAGTGAAGTTTAAGATACAATACAATAGCCAAGCTTTTCAGCCATGCTTAAGGAGAAAAGGCCGCAACATCTATATAGAATAATATAAAATTAAAATCTTGATACCAATGTAGCAAAACACGCAGTACACGTGACGAATTAAAACATTACAAGAATTACTGAGGCCGTTACCTGAATAAACATTACCAGATTACTTAATCTGCTCTTAAACATTGCATTTTAAATACAAATATCGATTTTATATTTAACATAAATCGATTATACTCCCTACATGAAGACGTAGACAAAGAACACTATAGACACATTCCACAGAGTACCTTCGGTCGCACTCGATAGAGAGCAACTATGTGAAAGATATCAACATTATTGCTGCCACTGTCTACGTGTTATTCAAACAGGTTTCATAATTATTTTTTTTGCTAACCCTTCAAATTTTAATATTTAATTTTTTATAGTTATGACAGTAACGAAAGTAACTTACGGTTTCAGGTATAAATAATAGAAAAACGTTTTAAAACTGTTTAAATTTAATATGTTAGTAAAAATATCGCGTTTTTTTCTTGTGTTCACACTACTGAGTCGTCTATGGTACTCCCAGTCTATATGTATGATAATGACAAAAGGAACTATTTTAATGATATTACAATAACGTCATGTTTTTACAAAAAAAAAGACGCAATATCTTGGAATGTTCTAGCATAAATTGATAATCACTTTATTATTGAAATAGCAAACGCAATATATAGTTTATTAACAAAGAAACTATTAAATAACAATAATAATTAAACAACTAATTATTTTAGGATATGCAAATTATTGCTCATTTATAAGACAGATAGAGAGTAGCAGAGTATATCGGGAAATTATACGGGATTGTATTATTTAGTGACAACGTAAAAGTAATAAGTACAATTATTTGAACATAATTAATTATTTAAATATATAGAATTAAAAAAGCTAATGATTTAATAATAATAACGAACAAAAAAAAAGTTATCTCAGATAAATAACAAATAAAAAAAAATTCACGGCAATTATTTTTGTATACGCAATATATTAAATTTAAAATTTTCTAAACAGCTACCCAACAGCAATTAGATTGCTGGTCCAACAACATCGATAAATATTCTAATATAATAACCAATATTTAACTATTACCATAACTATACCGTGGTTGTATTTATGCACTATTAATTATAATTATTCATCATTTTAATAATTACAATTTAATAATTTACCTTTATATTTGAATACATGATTAATTATAATTGTGTACGAGACATAAACACAGCATGCATTGAAGCTGATAATCATGTCAATAATTTGGAATATACTTGTATTTCAACTAGAAAACATTAAATTGAGCACCTATTTAATACATTGGTAATAACAGAGAATTAGGTAGGTATATTTTTCTATAATTATTATCTACACCAATATAAATATAATAATATGAATGACAAAATTGAGCTAATGATGGCGTAATAAGATACCGTGTAATTTTATACTAATAGACGTAATTTTGATTTTTTAATAGCCAAAACATTTCATTTTAATTATAATTTATAAAATTTAATGCTATAATTGATAATATCGAAACTGAAATAAAGACATCGCACCCTCAGCTTCGGTGAACAAAGTCACAACAGCTCATTTTTTAATTTTACAGGAGAGGACTTTTAAGATCTCAATCGCATTTATAGTCTTATTACTGGATTACTTTTTGTAGTAAGTTTGAAATCTTTATAAAATTAATTGTGTATTGTTTTTGCTATTGTTTCACGTGAAAGCTTATTTAGATATATGAAAAAAATCTTAATGAAAATCAACAAAAAAAAATTGTGTCCTAAATTGTGACTTTGTTGCACCAAAGGTGTTACGTGTATTACTAATTACGGTCTCGCGAATTACACCACAAATTAACTACAATTTGAAATTTAATCGAATATTTTAATTTTATGCACTAATTATATTTATATTAACAGTTAAATGATATAGCTGATAAAATTTTAATTTTAGTAAAATGATATATAAATAATAAATTTACTGCTTTCAATATAGAACTCGTAATAATCAGTGATTAACGAAGAGACGAAAATCAATAAAATTATTTTAATAAAAAGATTACTTTCTATTAACGTTCAATATTTTAATATTTATAAATACAGAAAGGAACAAGGATATAAGGAAGTACTTACATTTGTTGGAAAATATTAAAATTAAAAAATGACTATAATATATTCTAAAGCAATGATTATGAAATGTATCTACGGGTAATGAGCACCTAGCACGTGGTAACACTAATTGTCTATACAATAGACATTGTCTATACAAATACATTTTATAGTTTTAAAGTTTTATCTGAAAAGAACGTGTTAACTTTTAAATGAGTAAGAATTTTTTAAATTTTCTCACGAATTAATGAAGATTACATTAGACGAATCCTATTGTTAATTGATTTAGAATATGTTGTCTATTTTAATAAACGTTTCGAGAATTATTTCGAAATAAAAAATCTAGCCACACATTACATTCGGTCTAAGAAACGTAATTACAAAAAATTTTCAATATTACCTCTTTAGAGATCGTTCGGTAATCTTATTTCAATGTATAACATCAATTACCAACATAATACCGTGATCAAAAATAGAGGAACCATTTTAAGTACAAAAAAAGCAAACATACAATAAAGTAGTGTAAAATTAACTAACTTCGTTGATAATAAAATCATATGGCCTAACAATCTAGTATTATTCCACAAACATTTAAGTCTGTAATGGTCGACGTTGCAATTGTAAGGGCACTTTTGTACTAAATTGATAAGTACTAAAAATTGTACAGAGAAATTAATAGATTTAGATATTAATTATAATTAAAATTCTCGTGTCACAGTTTTAGTTATCATACTCCTCCGAAACGGCTTGACAGATTTTGATGAAATACCCCTAAGTGATATAAGGGTGGTCCACCAAAATTTTATTTTTTTATTTTTTGGACAAAATTTCTTACTTTATTTTTTTATGATGTGACATTAAAAGTACATACAACCCTAAATTTTCACCTTCTACCATCAACCCCTATTTTTTAATAGCGATATTAGTAATTCAATAATTTTCTGTTGCGTTAAGGGATTGATATTGTTTTTCAGTAAAATTATTATAATTAGCGATATATATAATTAATAATTTATATGGTAAAACAACGTTTGCCGGGTCAGCTAGTTTATATATATACATATAATAAAATTCTTACTGATCGCTTTCTTTACGTGAAGAAAATATGAGAGATAAACTATTATTACGGGCCTGTAATAACGCAATTATACCCAAAATAATACTTATTAGAATAGGGTCTGTTTGTCTGCGCGTTTGTGCGCGCTAATATCAGAAACGGTTTAATCGATTTCGTTATAGTTCGTTCGAGACATAAACATATTTTTTTCAAATTTCTGTCTGTCTGTCTGGTCCCATATAAAACTTAAACCACTTGAACTGATTTCGACAATTCTTGGTATATTTGGAACTTATATTATGGCAACACTTTTTAACTTTTAACGGGTATGTTCCCACGGAATTTTCCAAAGCGAAGCAAGAGCGGATTACTTATTATAATTTATGTCTTCTTTGTGAGATGGAGGGACAGGGAAAGCCTACACATGTATACCCTGATACGTTGTGCTTGCGTATCGTTGCAAAGTAAATTAGTACTAATTCCATAACTTGTATGACGTGCAAGTATAAATAGAAGACAATTAAAGTTAGGTCACATTGATGACGTATCAAATTAATTTAAAAGCACCCTTAATATAATACATTAATATGAGATGCAAATTTAATACAATTGTTCTAAAAATACTAAAAGGTGCGTTTCAGTGATGTAACAATCGCATCTCTCAATTTCCTAGTAGTATTAGAAGACCTTTATAATGTAAAATATAATAAATAAACCAAGTAAATTACGCAATTCACGGCGACCAACGAAAATTTATAACCAATGTAAATAACATCATAATTTTATTTTAAATCAATCGATGAATCCACTGACCATAAGTTTAGGATGTAATGGAATTTATAATGATTCAATCTAAAACTAATGAATTTAAATTAAGTTGTTGACCAATATGACTAAAATGATTGTGAAATAATAATATTTAATAATAAACATTAACAGTAGTAATAATACGAATAGGAATGATATAATTGAAAGAATAATATGCTTATATTAACGTAAATTAATGGCAAAGGTCGAAGAGAATAAAAAACGTAGTTAAAAACGATTCTCCTTGAAAGGAAAACATTGACTAAAACGCACCTTTAGAATGAAAGTGACTTAACTCAAAATTCCTGAAATTCCAGATTTTACTATAAATTTACTTAAAAAAGCCTACTCCAAAACCCCATGTTGAAAAAGGACCCGAATTATGAGTGAGAAAGCGAAAAAGGGAAAACCTCATACATCGGTCTCTTTAAATTTACTCAAGACCATACATTTTCGAAAACTTTCTTCCTCATTTCCCATAAATTGCAATTTTTGAGTTAAGTCCCTTTCATTCTAAGGGTGCGAAAAGTAATAACTCCACAGTAAAGTTTATAGCAAAAAGTATAATTAATACTTGATTTAGTTATAAATAAATAAAAAATAATACTCACAAATCAATACTTCAAAGCAATCACAAGGGATACCGAAAACATTCAGAATTTTCATTCAAAAAATTGAGAATCAAGAACACTGTAAGATTTTATAACAAATAAAAATGATATTTTATATCAGTAATTGTTTGTAACATGAAAATAATATCCAATTATATATTCTAGAAATGGAATGAATATGTCGTATATTGAATAATTTGAAGTATTAGAAAATACCTTGTTGCAATATATTATGCTCTATTTCAACAATATATGTATAATATTTATCCTGTGCAAAATTCAAATCTATTTTCTACGCTATTTGGTCTATATTTGTAGGTCTATAACTATTAGGCTGTTTTACTGTAATCGTTAAGATCCTCCTTTAAAAGAAAAAAATTATATAACAATAATAATATACTTATATATTTTTTTGTACAGGACATCCATCGTCCGTCCTTCCATCTCAATTTTGAAATACAATCTTGGAAATTAAGTTTGTATGTAAATTAATACTAAAAAAAGATTTTACACTGTCAAAACAGGATCTCGCTAATATTGTGTAAGGCATAGGTATATTGTACATAAGAATGATTTAACAAAATCAATTTTTAATGTATTCTTCATTTTCACGAAGTTATGGCCAATGTGACACTTTTCAAATAACATTTTGTTTTTTTTTCAAGTTAATTAAAACCAGACTAAATGGATGGCAACCGTAATTAATTACTAATTATAATAATTAAGTATTAATTGCGATAATTAATTATTCATTATGATAAATATGATAATAATTATTAATTAACATAATTAATAATTTTAACTTTTGATTCTCTGATAATGGTGACTCACACAACCCGCATTGAAGCAACGTGGTGTAGAATACTCCTGTAAATTAATTGTGCCTTACGGTGGACAATTAAAGGATTTAATGATAAACGATATTTTTTTTTCTTATTATATGTCAATGTTCGACTATAATCCAACATGATAATGATTTGCAATGTAGCCTTAGATGGTAAAGCACACAATTTACAAAAAATTAAAGAGTCCTTTTAGTAAAACATCAATGCGTACAAACATCTGCTATATGCTTTGCTATAAATATTGTATTAATAATACCTCATTGATCTACTGTATAATATATTGGTCTTTTAAGACATAAACTTTGTAATTTGCAAACAGGAATATATAATATTTTTAAAGATTTAAAGACACACACACCCCTACAGTTACAAACATAATTCAATATTTAAGTAGCCACTTTGCATAAATATTACTTACATAATTAATAATAATAATCATAATTAAATCGTTCATTTTTGATGGCCTCAAATCAATAACTACTTTAAATATTGTAAGTACTATTTAAGTACTTTCTGTCTATCAATAAATACAATATGAATTACTATTATAAACAAAATTAAAAATAATTTGTACATTCAAACTCAATATGGAATACAACAAATGGCACGAAATAAATCGTTGATTATTTTTTAATAATATGGCTTCATAAATTCAATCAATAATAAAGTTTTCAATTATTATGTTGATATCGCAACATTTTTTTTTTATATTTTTTATTCATACAAATAATGGAATGTCTTTTAGAATTAATTAATAATATGGAAATGTAACGAATCGTATTTAATAACATAGGCAAGATACATCTGTTGCCTCGATTTACGAATAGAAATATTGAATACTGAGTACCGAGTGTTGAATGAAGACTATATCCGCATTATATATTCTCGATTTTAAATCAAAGGATTTAAATCCAAGGGTATTGAATATGGATTCATGTAATGATATATTATGGAAATTTTAAATCTTGTTAATTACAAACCAGTACTGCATTTCTGTTCGCTAAAATTATAATTCTATACCTAAACCTAATGTCGGAAGTTCGCTTAAATCGTACCGGTACACCTAAACCTAAAGTTGGATATTTGAACACCCAAATCCCACACATGTAGACGTAATATTGTTATTCTTTTCGCTCATATCTCAATGGTACACCTAAATGAATACTGGACTTATATTCAGTGAAATTGTACCGGTACACGTAAATGTACTGCTGGAACGATAATAGACATTTGATAGTGCATCGACGAAATTATAACTTGGGGCTAATTTAACTGCAGGTGTACGTGACGTTGTTGCTTCTTGAAGCTATAACATACACTGTGCATAATCATACACATCCGTGATGGTATCCTGACCGTCGCTAAGTTATAGCAATCCTATATCTTAGTGAGCAGTCCGTCCAATCCTAAAATGGGTGGTACTTCGATGTCTTCCAGTCGAATGGCAGACGGACTGTAGTGGAACTGCACCGCGTAGATCATCTTCGTGTCCATCAGAAGATTTTGCTGAAAAATTATCTATTGTTGTATCATAAAAAAATATAAGGGGCCATTGTCAAACTAAGTGTTTGTAAAAAGATATGCCAACTCGTTTCAAACCAACGTCAATCAATTCCATAGACAAGAAGTAGAGAGATAGACATAAAGCAGGTGGTGGCAACCCTGCTTATTGATTAAGTTTTTTTTTATATTCATAGCCAACAAAAGAGCAGACCCCTTGATGGTAAGTGGTCACCGTCGCCCGTGGACATCAGCAAGACCAAAGGTACCACTGAAGCGTTGTCAGCCAGGAAATGAGAAGAAGGTCAGAAGGAAGGTACTGGCTCTCAAGCCCCCAGCCGGAACACGACGAGTCGTTTGGCGGCTGACTCAAGCAGGAGAGTGGTAGCTAGCCAGGCAGGATTCACAGAAAGATAGTAATACCAGTAATAAATACAAACAGATTTAAATCGTCAGAGATTCCGCATGGTGGCACTGGATGATTCGGCCACATAATAAAACTATCAATTATTGGATCACTGTCCAATATCAATGCTCACAGAGAATAATGTATTGATAACATACGGGTTCTTTATCTGCGGCGGGACCGGCGCGTTTCTGCATCAGCTTCTGAATCTCATGGATGAACTCACGGGTCACCTTCACCTCGAACTCCTCCGCGGGTGTGTACATGTTTAGAATCTATGAACAGACATGATATTTTAACATAACATGATATTTTAACAACATAATATTTTAATTATGTTTATAGCTGGACACCTGCTTGTTAGCCGGTTCTCTTGATTCGATTCTAACATGGTGATAGCTAGCTAATGACCAATGTACCACCGTACATGAGTACCCTCGGTTTGAATTGAGCGGTGCTCTTAGTTCGATCCTTACCGTATCAGTAACTTTTGGTTGTGTCAACAAGAGATGGCGCTATTTTACATTAAAAAATCGTAGTGTTCATCTCAAAATGTGCTCTTTACTACATTTTATGGGATAAAGAGTTGTAATAAACGATTATTAAGATAATAAGGGTCGTCACTCACCTTGCACACTTGCATGGCGTTAAGGTCGCGGCACATCTCCACTGTGCTGTCCACGTCCACCATTGACTTACGCGCCTGCAGCAGGTGTACCGCTTGCGTGATCGGTTGCAGTACCCCTATTATCTCCTCGACCTGGAACGTTATATACATATATATATATATATATATATATATATATATATATCATAACCATTGTCCGATCCACCTAGAACTTTACGGAATAATGACCAATTGCCATGTACAAGGTAAGTTCAATTTTCTAAAAGAGACCGGTAAAAAAATTCGGGTAAAAACCCAAAAGCAAAAGCACTCTATATATATTTATAACTATAAGTCAACCACACAATATGGAGATTATATGCTAGGACCATATTTAAGAAATATCTAGAATAGCGCCTATCGCTTTTTATTTTGGTTAAATTTTATTTATCCGTAATAATTTTCTATAATATAAGGGTTTATCCATTCACTTAACACTAAAATCTAGCTCATGATATGAAAATCATAACATATAACCCTAACGAGTTACTGAATAAACGATTGATTTTCAACTTGGTTAGACGGTCCCTGTTTACTAACTTAGCTGGAGAATAGAATCCAAAGAAATTCTGGTACTCAAATAGCATAGCTTTTTTACAAACAGAACCAGCTCCGTTATACTCATCAAATACCACAGAACCTCGTACAATTATGACAGCGGTCACACTTACGCTCTTCTGTCCATATTCAGCGAGATTCTCCTTGATCCAGTTCTCCAGGTGGGAGATGTTGTATCTGATCTGCAGCCCCTTGGCCCAGCAACACAGGTCCTTGCGCAGTAGCAGTTGGTTGAGGCTGTATGCGCAGATGAAGTAGAACAGCTGAAAGTTCAAATAAAGTTTCTATTGGACACATTTATCATAAAATTTAATTATACTAATATATTTATAGAATATATATAATTAATAGTAGAAAAGAGATTGAGATAGATAAAAAATTTAATTTTAAATGGGGACTCAATATCACAAACCATAACTATTCTACGGCTCTCCTCAAGTCTTTTCTCACGATGAACCAAATAATGATTATGGTCCATCACACTTGACAAGTGCCGATTGGCAGATTTCTTACTTTATTAAGAACACTGGAGAACATTTACAGGTATGCAGGATTGTAGGTTTGCTCACGAAGTTTCACTTCAAGAAGTGAGTGATAATTAATTTCTAATACGCATATAACTTTTGAAGTACATACTATTAATAAACCAATATAATTTTTACACCATAATATGACAAATGTTATGCTAATTGGTACTTTTAACCACATTAAAGGAAAGAAAGATATACAATTTCAAATACTTTTATTTGTAACTATCGTAGCGCATACTCGGAATTCAACCTCGAGCTTCGAGTCTGACGTCTTTCAAATAACCAAGCCAATCGATACTAACCCACGGAAACACGTCTACCAAGTTTCGTTCCGATTGCGATTCCCGCCCACGGGAGACATATACGCGATAAGCGTTTGATCTTCGGTTTTTATTGTTTGATATGTGACATTTGTGTGTGTACGTCTGTCTATCACACAAGTGACACAAGGATTACCTGTGGGTATATTGATTCTCGAGGGTGACAGTGATACAAAATATATACCTGTTTGAAGATAACAACCCTAAGCGAAGGATCGACGGCGAATATTCTCAATTGTTCATGCGCCGCCGCCAGCTCCTGCTTGAGGCGCGAGGGGCCCGCGGAGGGGGGCGAGGGGTTCCGTTGCGTTGGGCCTGACAGACCGCAGATCTCCTCGTACTCGAGGATGGCGGGGACTATCAGCCTCTCCACCTGCTGCTCCAGCAGGTTCACTAAACCTGTAAGAGAGACGGCGCTGTTGACTCCCATCTAATTTACCACGAAGATTGTATATATGCTTAGGCTTTAATCCATTAGAAGCCCACTGCAGAACGCGATTCTTTCACGATGCCCAGAATAGACTCCACCACGCTGTATAGTAAGGGCCGGTGTAGCAGTAGGTGGTTAATCCATGTCTTGGGCATTCTTGTGCCTTCCAAACCGCGGAAGCGCCCAAGAATTTCATCACTGGCCACAAATCGAAGTGCAAATTAAAACAACTCTTCGGGCTATAAGAGCTTCTACAATTTCTGGCAGCCAACTATTTGTATGTATTGTTATAGATGATAAACGAGAACAATAAACACATGATGGTAAGTGGTGACCGTCGCTCAAGCACGTTTGTTACACCAGAGGAAGTTATTGACACGATACCAGTCAAAAAGGAAATAGGTATGTACATCAAGGTAGGATGTTAGGTGTTTCATTTATCCTCGTACTCAAGCCTACGTACCCTGCTCATGGTACACCCTGCTGAACAATGGACGAGAAACCCCATGGCATACGTATAACGAACAGTTCCTCCTGTCAGCTGTTGCTGGATTTTGTACCATCCCATTAGTTAAGACGCCACTGACGGTGATTTTGGGGGTCCAGCGCTTCTAGATTGGCCGGCAACGTGTCGGTGATGCCTTTGGTATTACGTTAGCCCATAGACGGCAGTGACCACTAGATGACCAGTCTAGGTGCTTGTAGTGCGTGATATGTATCAAATGAATTTCGTACTGTGCCCCATGGGTAACGAACGAAGCGCGATGGGTACAAACACTACACTACAAACAAGCAAGTTGGTGAAATACATATTTACATAAAAAAAAAATTTGGAACCACAGGTAACTTACTAATTTGTAACTGAAATACGATAGAAACAATCCACTGTTAATAAAGAACCTTACCACCATGGACAAAAGATCTGGTATCATTACATCAACTGTTCTGCAGTAGACAATGGACTACGAGCAGAAGAAGAGCTTGGTAAGAATGTAACGACAGATCAAGTTCCTGCACACCCTTAGTTACCCCTAATACCCCTTCCCCCTCCCGCATACACCTCACAGTTAATCAAAATCCCGTCAGATCTGCGATTCCTCGCGTACTTGATTTTAGCCGGAATTATATTCTAATTCTAACACCTGGTGGTAGAACATACCCTGGTAGATCCAGATGGCGATATCGCTGAGCACCTGCCGGTACTCCGACAGGTCGAAGATGCGCAAACACTGCTGGTTCTGTCGCGGCGTGTTCTCCGCCTGGTACACCTCGTCTCCACTATACTGGCGCAGGTTGTTTAGAAGCCTGGAAATGGAAATTACAGAAGACTGTTATATTGTAAAATATTTTTCCAATGTCATAAACGGTGACCTACAATGAATGACATTATACATTGTAATCATACATTGTATTACTTCATAAATAACCAAGGTATCACAGTTCTGATGACAGCAATAAAAGAGTAGAATAAAATAAGAGAGTTAGGGAAGTGTAGAATAGAGGAGAAAGAGAAAATAGATTATAAACTTAGATTACAAAAAAAAACATATTAAATGAGGGTGTGAGTAGAATAGACAGGGAAAGCCAATGGTTGGTACAGTATCACAAGAACAGAATAAGAGTAAGAGATCTCTTGTCGTGTCTTCTACTATACTATAGGACTGTCGATGGGGACCAGATTACGCACAGATTAACTTGAAAATTAAGTAGAAATTGTTCAAATGAACTCTTCCATATACAAGAACAATAATATAGTCTTTCTCTCTCTCCACACTTTCATTTTCCTAAGAATAACAACCATTTCTCACCTCAGCATATTGGCGAGCCACAGCGTGTTGTAATCGACGCTATCGGCTCTCTTTTTAAGCGTGCGTTTGACGGCCACTCGAATGGCCTTCATGAGCTGGTGCATCTTGGGCTCGTCGTCCACGTGGTCCGTATGCCGGAGCATCATGAAGAGAATGTAGGCCGGTAGACCGGGAAGCAGGGTCACTGCTACCTGAGGTTTGAGGTCTGCGGAAGAATTTCGGCGTTTCATATACGGGACATTGTTTTTGATGGCTTATTTTGAATTTATTAAACAATTTAACAGCATTACGTTAATTTCTCACTCAAGCGATAGGACACTTTATATTTCAATATTTTAAACGGTATCCACATTATGGAGTTTTTCATTTTTAAATAATGAGACTTATTTAAATTAAGTACCGCTTTACACATAGTATTATTAAAGAGGTCTAATTTTAATTGTAACGGGCACTCACTATTTTCGTATTTCACACCGACTGAGTATTTTCTATTGAGAAAATACAGAAGTAGTAAGAATCCGTTCTAATCAAACTATATAATGTCTGCAATTATATAAGTTTAGAATCATACACATGTCTCAGTAGCAAAACAATCTCAAAAAGGTTCAACACTTATCTTACTGGTGTTCCTGGTATCCTATACTATCCTAATTCTAGTCACCACCATCACTCACCGGTGATGAGCTTTTTGGTGATGGTCCCCTCGTCCTGTTTCCTGTACTCGAACATGCCGAGGTACTCTCTCTCCTTCCTGCGAGTCACCGGCGCCAGTTCAAGAATCGCTGACGTGTTTTGTGATACTATTGTGTCTGTAAACGAATTTAAAGAAAGAAACAATCGATGAACAAGTAAACGAGCATCACTTCGGTGTGCATAGGGGTGGCAGTGACCATCAGACGGCCTGGCTGCTCGTTTTCCGGCTATTATCATTGAAAGGAAGGCATAAGAGCTCTCGCCACCCAGGATATCGGTGTAAGTACGATTATTCACACTTTCAGACATTTGCTGCCTTGTGCAGAGTACTCAACAAGTTTGATAAATTATAACTAAAGGCCCTTGTGCTGCAGTCGACCAGCAATTGGCTGATAATTTGCTAGTCAAGTCTTACAAGTCATTCCCAAAGCGAAAGATAAATATTTCTTTGTTATCTTACCATTCCCTTCTAGTATATCCTGAACATCGTCGATGCCAGCTTCCTTCAGCTTGCCCACCAGGAGTCTGATCTGGTTCTTGTATCTTCGGCAGCTTTCAGATAGCTTATCGACACGCTCCTACAAAAGACAGTATCTGTAATTACTATGATGTATAAGACATGGAATGAAATACATGCCCGAACTCACTTCACCTTCAGCGCGGTAATTCTATAATCTCACAGGATTATGATGCTCCTGATTTCGCGGGGTCTTTTACAATATTATGTACTGTAATTATTTAATCATAAGAATTAGTTTGGACGTAATCTATGGTGATTGAACCATAATTATTAACAATATATCACTAATGGAATCACCTGTGACTTTGTACGTGAGATTACAGAATTACCGTACACAACTCGCAGTGTAAAAATCTTGACATTTAAATTGTTATCGATTGTTGCCCTAATGTATTTGTATTAGCAGTATTCATCAGCAGGCCAATTCAGTACATCACCATCTTCGGTTTTTTTTTTCAAATGTGCTTTTATTTGCTAAGTTGGAGAGCCAGTTTTATTAACAATAGATTCAGTTTTTTTCACTGACAACTAGGAAATTACGCTTCTGGTAATGGCGCGTTTGTTCGTTTGCGGATATTAATTATAAATAAAACTTAATAATACATACCTGAATAGCCATACTCTCAGACGCCAGTTTAATGATTTCATTCTGTGCATACTCTTGACTTTTGTTCTTGGGTTCTTGACTCAGATCTGTGCTCAGCAATCTGGAAATAAATATTCATCCAATTATTTTGTTACAGTTGTAAGAAATACTAAAGTGTGTATATTGTGTAAAGTGTGTATACATATATAAAAGTGTCTATATTTTTTGTTACAGTGTATGAAATTCCAAGGAAGCCAGTAGACGAAATCTCCATTAAAACTTCATTCCCTTATAACAACACCCAGAGAAGGTTTAAAAAATAATTAATACATATTTAATTTACATAAATATTAAATCCTATTATTTAATGACAAAACAACAGATGTTCTGGTAAACTTACATCCGTATCACTATCCATACCCCCTACCTACATATGTTAAAATTTATAATTTTCGGTTCTTAATAGAATTATTATTATAATGTCATAAAAATTAATATAAAAATTTTAAGCTTCAATGACTTAACGACAAAGCTTTATAAAGCTGAAAGATGAAAAGAGCTACGGACAGTTGCACTAATTACAGTAGTTATCAAAAGAGCCATGCCCAGTTATACTGATTTAAGTAGCTCTGACAAGAGCTGTGGACAATTACACTGTTATAAATAGCTCTAAAAAGAGAGATGCCCAGTTACACATATTTAAATAGCTCTGAAAAGAGCCTTACCCAGTTACACTGATCTTAATAGCCCAAAAAAGAGCTGAGACCAGTTACACTGAATTAAGTAGTTCTGTAAAGAATTGTGTAGAGTTACACTGATTTAAATAGCTCTGAAAAGAGCCGAGACCAGTTATCCTGATTTAAGTAGCCCTGAAAAGAGCTGTGGACAATTACACTGTTCTAAATAGCTGTAAAAAGAGAGATGCCCAATTACACTCATCTCAATAGCTCTGAAAAGAACTGAGCCCAGTTATACGTATTTAAATAGCTCTGAAAAGAGCCTTACCCAGTTACACTGATCTTAATAGCCTAAAAAAGAGCTGAGACCAGTTACACTGAATTAAGTAGTTCTGTAAAGAATTGTGTAGAGTTACACTGATTTAAATAGCTCTGAAAAGAGCCGAGACCAGTTATCCTGATTTAAGTAGCCCTGAAAAGAGCTGTGGACAATTACACTGTTCTAAATAGCTGTAAAAAGAGAGATGCCCAATTACACTCATCTCAATAGCTCTGAAAAGAACTGAGCCCAGTTATACGTATTTAAAAGCTCAGAAAAGAGCCTTACCCAGTTACACTGATCTTAATAGCCCAAAAAAGAGCTGAGACCAGTTACACTGAATTAAGTAGTTCTGTAAAGAATTGTGTAGAGTTACACTGATTTAAATAGCTCTGAAAAGAGCCGAGACCAGTTATACTGATTTAAGTAGCCCTGAAAAGAGCTTTGGACAATTACACTGTTCTAAATAGCTCTAAAAAGAGAGATGCCCAGTTACACTGACTCAAATAGCTCTGAAAAGAGCTGAGACCGGTTACACTGATGTCAATAGCTCTGAAAAGAACTGAGTCCAGTTACACTGATTTAAATAGTTCTGAAAAAAGCCTTGCTCAGTTACACTGATTTAAGTAGCTCTGAAAAGAGCTGTAGCCATTTACAATGATTTAAGTAGCTCTGAAAGAAGCTGTGGTCAGTTACGCTGATTTAAATAGCTCCTGAAAGAGCTGAGACCGGTTACACTGATCTCAATAGCTCTGAAAAGAACTGAGTCCAGTTACACTGATTTAAATAGTTCTGAAAGAAGCTGTGGCCAGTTACGCTGATTTAAATAGCTCTGAAAAGAGCCATGCCCAATTACACTGATCTATGTAGCTCTGAAAAGAGCTGTGGCCAGTTTAATGATTTAAATAGCTTTGAAAAAAGCCATACCCAATTACACTGATTTAAAAGGCTCTGAAAAGAGTTGTGACCAGTTACAATAATTTAGTAGCTCTGACAAGAGCTGTGAAAGTTACACTGATCTAAGTAGCTCTGAAAAGAGCTGAGGTCAGTTACACTGATTTAAGTAGTTCTGAAAAGAATTGTGGACAATTGCACTAATTTAAATAGCTCTGAAAAGAGCCATGCCCAATTACACTAATTTAGGTAACTCTGAAGAGCTGTGCTCAGTTACACTGATTTAAGTAAGTAGCTCTGAAAATAAACTGTAGGCAGTTATAATGATTTAAGCAGCTCTGACAAGAATTGTGGACAGTTACACTGATTTAAATAGCTCTGAAAAGAGCTGCGACCGGTTACACTGATCTCAATAGCTCTGAAAAGAACTGAGACCGGTTACACTGATCTCAATAGCTCTGAAAAGAACTGATTCCAGTTACACTGATTTAAAGAGCTCTGAAAAGAGCTGAGGCCGGTTACACTGATCTCAATAGCTCTGAAAAGAACTTATTCCAGTTACACTTATTTAAATAGCTCTGAAAAGAGCTGAGACCGGTTACACTGATCTCCATAGCTCTGAAAAAAACTGAGTACAGTTACACTTATTTAAATAGCTCTGAAAAGGGCTGAGACCGGTTACACTGGTCTCAATAGCTCTGAAAAGAACTGATTCCAGTTACACTGATTTAAATAGCTCTGAAAAGAGCTGAGGCCGGTTACACTGATCTCAATAGCTCTGAAAAGAACTGAGTCCAGTTACACTGATTTAAATAGCTCTGAAAAGAGCTGAGACCGGTTACACTGATCTCAATAGCTCTGAAAAGAGCTGTGACCGGTTACACTGATCTCAATAGCTCTGAAAAGAACTGAGTCCAGTTACACTGATTTAAATAGCTCTGAAAAGAGCTGAGACCGGTTACACTGATCTCAATAGCTCTGAAAAGAGCTGTAGCCATTTACAATGATTTAAATAGCTTTGAAAACAACAATTTCCAGGTAACACTAATTTAGATAAGAGTAATTGAAATATTACTTTAAGAAGATTCCAAGACCTGTATAATTTTATACTCTTATTCCAAATTTTCAGAAAATATATAAATCTGATATTTATAAACAGAAAAATCAGTTCTCTATAATGTTTGATTTATTCTAAGAGTATTAAAATGTATAGTGTATGATTTTTTGTTTTTCTAATGTGTGTTTAGTGAAAAATATAATTTTCTTAAACATGTATGAACTGTAATGTAGAAGAAGGAGTTAGTTCTGATTACTATAAGCGAAATTTAGAAGAAATTGACGAAGACGAAGAATTGAAGACGCAATTCAATAAACGTAGGATGGAGATTTAATTCTTTTATAATCATTTTAATATATTATACATAATAAACTTACGTAAAGAAAGAAAAATATAACAGTCTAATATGAAATATTTTTTTATTAATAAAATATGAATTAAGAAAATATTATATTGTATTTGAAAAGAATGTCAGTGGACACTAAGAGTGTTGTGTTAAATGTATTTTTATCAACATGTCTACCGAAATATTTTTAAAAAAGTAACAATTTCTAACGATGAAATAGATACTTCATAAAAATAAATAAGAGCAGGACAAAATAATATGAAAACAGAAGAAATAAACTAAGAAAGACGGGGAAAAGATAAAATTAACAAAATTTAATTCCATATATTTCGCCCTCCACATCGTAAACTTAAAAAAAAAATGTTCTTTGAATCAAATACAACCTGCACGCACTTCACTGAACATTATATTTCTCTACTATCTTTCACTGTATCATAAATAGTTATAAAACTCCAGGGAGAAATACTCTAATCCTAATCCCGGGTCAAAATCTAGATTACATACGTCGTTTTGAAAAATAACATACACAAACGAACGTGTTAATAGGAGAACTCTATTAAAATTGCTAGCGTTATTTTCAAAAACACATCATTCCTAGTGTCTCTGAGTGTTTTTAGTGCATTTCTTGTAGTGATATGTATCGACCGGCACGCTCTTCCGATGGCCGTAACCACATCTACATAATTTTCCTCGGCGTCGCTGGAAGAGACAAATTTTAATACTACGTTCTGACATATATTAAGCCTGTGCTATTTTCGATAGATACAACTTGTACACGATTTAACAGTAACCACAGCGGTTACTTTTTTTGCTACAGAACAATCTGGAAGAGGCTTCGCCTTTCAATCCGAGACAACCTTTTGAGCTTGCAATGCACCCTAATGACCAACGGACAATGCAATTGCGCCAGCTCCCTAATGATGTTTCCCAATTGTTTCCCACAACAAGTGTGGCAGCATTCACTTATAACGGGACAAAGATAACCCCAAATGCGGTTTCCAATTTCCAGGATTAGGTGCCACTATTTATATACGGTTCACGAAGATACATGCTCATTGTTGAAAAGTAAATTGCTTCAAAAACCCTAACACACTTTATTGTACGCAAAACAGATCTACTTTGTTTATTATATGAACTTGTTAATCAAAGAATCATATCATCCTTCAATCAGAGGAACATACATATGACTCGACGGAGAAGCGAGAACCTCCTGTATATACATAGCCCGGGACAAAGGAAACCGATGTCCAGCCATAGACAACAAAGATGTTGTCTGTGTAGGATTATAATGTTATAGCCGGCTCGGGGCTAAATTCACCACATAACAAGGCGATTGCACGATATTGCTACTTCTAACCACGACAAAAAAAAATTCACCTATCTATATACTAACGATTTCAACCGGGACACCCTAAGGGTGTACATTCAGACAACGGATTGAATCCGGATCTCCGCAGCATTGAATCCGGATCTCCGCAGCATTGAATCCGGATCTCCGCAGCATTGAATCCGGATCTCCGCAGCATTGAATCCGGATCTCTGCAGCATTGAATCCGGATCTCCGCAGCATTGAATACGGATCTCCGCAGCATTGAATCCGGATCTCCGCAGCATTGAATCCGGATCTCCGCAGCATTGAATCCGGATCTACGCTTGGCAAGAGGTCAACAGTCAGCACCTACACTACAATACTCACTTCTGATATTTCTCATTCTCCTCTCGCAGCCTCTCGATCTCCGCCTTCGCTTTCGCTATGTGCTCCGAGTAGAACTTCTTTTCCGACAGCAGTTCCTCTTGCAATTGTCTGAAATGGATACGGTTGACGTAAATAAAACATATTTTCCTTGCATACGAAAACTTAAAATGGAGACAACAAAAAAAAAACACTTCTCTCTTCTATAAAAACTAAGGTTTTAAACCTTCCATCCCACTTATAATCCTCTTTATAATTTCACGTGCTCCGTGACACCTGCTAATAGGTACAACTGATTGCGTTGCAACACTTTTATTTGAGGTCAGCCAAGAAAGATGAAGAAATAGAGACGTTACTGGCTCTCGAGCCTCCAGCCGCAACTAGCCAGACATGCTTCACGGAAAGATATTAATACCAATTTATATATATTTTGCATGTACGTACATATATAAGTTAATTAATTACCTATTAATGCCCTTCTGTGCTTCATAAGCGGTAGCCAGTTCGCCGTCTTCGTTTATTATATCCACGTCGGAGCCGTAATTGGACGTTGCGAGCGACTTCAGATTTACCGTCTATTAAAATAAGGGTTACATCAGAATGTGATCTCATAACGTGAATATACACGACGTTATTAACATTACATATATAATAACAACACAAGTAAACTACCCACAGTACTTTTACGCCTTTTTACACTATAAGACGCCCCATCTTTATCGTCGAACGATACGATATCGTGATAAGTAAAATTCGTGATATCATCGACTTAAATGTAATCGAATCGTACATAATAATTGCGCTTACCACGACATCGTCGGAACGAATCGCATCGTGCAATGTGAATCGATGTTAAATCGACTTATATTCTAATTTTTTTTTTTTTTATTTTTTTTTAGAAAATCATCAAAACTGTCGTTTCGAATAAAAAATAACTAATTTAAAATATAAATTAATTCGTTATCAACGATTCGATATTCAACGAGTCATTTGTGTGAAAATCATCGTATCCGACACTCGACAACGGACATGTGTACACATGTAATGCAACCA
Organism: Megathymus violae; assembly: GCA_003671415.1. NCBI lineage: Eukaryota > Metazoa > Arthropoda > Insecta > Lepidoptera > Hesperiidae > Megathymus > Megathymus violae. The sequence continues at coordinate 3,953,178 of PDGT01000020.1, read as the reverse complement.
CAACACATCGTATCGTGTACATCAATGATAACAGTTTATCTATGGTAGGGAGTACACAGGAGACGTCTACAAACATACATTGCATATACACTCGAATCTTACAACTATGTACATGCAAACGTCGGACTATATATAAGCGGAGCTTTAGTAATTATTTTCAATTTTTCTACAGCGCCCAAGAGAGATTCTATTTTACATAAAAAAGTAAATTTAATAATAGCATAGATCCAATTAAGTGTCTATTGACGTAGCTAACACTCTTTCAGTAACTATTGCTTTCTCTCCTTCCGTCTTTATATCTTATTATTATCTTCCTTTATAAAGCTCCATTTATATCCATCTCCATAGTTCTTGCACAGTAGTAAAAAAACCCACAACACAAATGCTACATCATTTAAATTAATAATAAACACAAAGATCTACATACCATGCAATGATCGGCAAAAGAAAAAAAAATGTAAACATAATTAGTTACGTGGGTGTGTTATAAACACATAACGATTATTATAACTAGAGAAATATCAATTAATTACATAATTGATGTTTCTTGTTTTCTTTAGTACAACCCAAACGAAAGAATCGATTAATCGAATAATCGAAAGAATGAATCGGTTATAACATGAGGATTATAATCTTAATACATATTGTTTCGAGACGATTTGTGAGCAACTAAGCCTCATGGAATCTTTTGCCAACAATTATTTGATGTTATTATAAACTGGGCAGGAACATCGGTTAGCTAAATTATATTTTGATCCTAGTAAACCACCCTCGCTTCGCTTCAGAAAAACTGCGCCTTATATTTAGAAATAGCACCTGTTATAGGACTGAGTTTTTCTCTTTATAACTTTTTTATTTATGGACGGATTACAATGAAACGTGCGTCAAATTTAATTTATGCACCTATTTATTTGATTCCACTACCGTTTCGAAAAACTGCTTTATTGCATAGAAGAAACGGCGAAAGAGACTTCCCAGCACATGTTTTAAGACACCCTAATATATATAATATATTTATACAAAATAATATCAGACCAGAATTATGTTAGTTAACGCTACCGCTTTGTCTTTGTCAATGATTAATAGCAAACATTATCCACCTGTTCTACAACTTCTACAACCCACTTTTGTTCGTATGTCCTACCGAATGAAAAAAATTGTTAACATTTCCTGTTCATGTGTTCCCGGCCCAGGATATATACGAACATCAAACAAAACGACAGCGTGTACAAGTGTGTGTAAGCTCTCGTGTGGACACCGAATTTTACTTACAACACTCTTCAGAGCTTGGAACCATGGTTTCTGTACAAATTACACCAACATTTAGTATGACACGGCAAATGTAAATACTTACCGTAACATATCGAACGTTTTTATAAAATTCTTAACATAAACAATGTTTATAAAAATTAAGTGATTCAAATATATAACTATATGCAACTTTATGTTATATAAAAATTAATGTTACTATGTGTGTCACTTCTAAACTTAAGTAATGTTACGAAGGTAACATAAAAGGCCACAAAAACCAGGCACTGATAAGACCACCTCGAGCACATCATGCGATTCTCGCCCTTATGTCTTGTGCAAAAGCTAATGTCACGTACACGATCGTCTTTACTTGACCCTCTATTGTTCTATCGATTTCTGGGTATTATTTATTTATGTATTATAGATGAAATAATGGGAAAAGATACAATCTTGGCGAGTCCAAGTCAAAATCAAAGAATATTCTTTTTTTTTTCATGTAAGTAGCTGACAAATGAGCCACCTGATACCACACAACGATGATAACCTGATAGTAACACCAAAGATATCGCAGATGCGTTGACGATCAAGAAATAAGAAGAAAGAACGAAAGTACTGGCTCTCAAGCCCCCAGCTGTAACACGACGAGCAGTTTGGCGGCCGACTCGAGCAGGAGGGTGGTAGCTAGCCAGGCGGTTTTCACGAAGAGATAATAATACCATTAATAATATTAATGACTTAATATTAATACTGATACTTTTAACGTTTATCAGAAGCCATAAAATATAATGCAACTAATATGTAAAAGAAGATCTTCAATGCAGCCCGAACGTTTGTATTGTGTTTGACTCAATTAAGTGAGACAAAAGTATTAAGTATTTATTTACAACAGCGGATATAACAAAGTTAAGCTAATCTGATGTTAAGTATCAATGGTAAATTATCACTTCCTTATTCTTGCAATAACGATTGATCTTCCTTAAAATTTATCTAAATTAATATTTTAAATCTTTATTTTACAAGTTAATTATACTGTCGACTTTTCGTAAAAAAATTTAATGTTGAACACATTCATTTATAAACTATATACGGTCATTTCTCGAAATTATCAATTTACGACTGAGCCACAGCACAAAATTTACAAAATGCCGAAGTATGGACAGGTTCATTTAAGTAACTAATTTATTTTACCCGTCCTCTCTGCCCGTGTAAAACACTTTTCACTTCTGGTACATCCATATAGAGCACCTTTTTTATAACAACATTGGAAACCTTATCCATGTCACAAACTGACACTCAGAACTCTAGGTTACAAAGAGTACCGCCCTGACCAGTCCCCATGCCGGGAACCTAGGTTAATTATTGTTCCAATGCGTTATAAACTGTCACTCAATTGCATAAATCATTTTCTTTTATAGCTTCGTGTGTTTTTGTACCGACTGAAAACATTTTTCATTTAAACGAATCGCACGTCCAACTATTAAACGCACTAAATGTCACATTATCAAAAAAAAAAACCTGAAAAGTTATTCATCAAAATCTAACACCCAAAGGACACCAACATTTACTTAACACAATCCTCGGTAACAACGAAGCGTTTGAGCTGAAATTACTTGTACAGTACACAAATGTTTTCGCAGATGTGATAAATACATAAAAAATGTGTTTTAACTGCGATCAAATACCATCTGGCCACGAGATAAGCTCGTCAAGATAGGAACGATCAACGCTTTGAATCAACACTAATGGTATCTCTTTGATATGGCACAATATTAAGATACAATTACACATTCATATTTTCTGTATATCCAGCCTAATGAGAAAATTTATGTTTTTTTATGCTTTCCCGCATTTTTTCTATCATATTTCTAATCGATTTTACACGTTTATCCGATATTTAATGCTACTATAATGAGCTTTAGGACTGAAGTGGTTAAAATTTTTGATGTAAATTTTACACGAAACGCACACAAACTCACACGCACCAGGAGAAAGTCAGAGAGAAAGAGAGAGACAAACGTGCGCGCCCTACTGAATAATGAAAAGATTCAGTCTCTAACCAACGTCCCTACCCTCACACAACATGACACGTATGACACAGCTTTACAAAAGCCGGTTGGTTTGTCAACATCTAATAACAATAACAATCTCACCGTGACCTCAATTCAAAAAAATATTTGATAAACAGCCATCAAAACCTTCTTCGTATCAAGTACTCTGACTCCTTATATCATATTTAACTTGGTATACGGGACACAAATATGTACATATTTAAATAAGTATAGATAAAACAGTTCAGTACTTAGTTCCATCTGTTTGATAACAACCACTATTGATCAAGCCCCTTAGTAAAAAAAATGCTAAGACATCGGCAGTTAAAATCTTTTGTGACACAAAGGAATATGCGCTATGAAGCTTTTTCTTTCACAATTCTTTTTCACCAACTTTTATTATTGAGGAATGTAAAGAGAGCATAAATGATCACCTACAGTAATCCAATGCACACCGCCCATCCAAAGCACGTCAACACGGGGTCTTAGGGACCCATGAGCGGATGGGAGACCCACTGCTGACAACTCGCTTGCACCACCTCCAAATCTTTTCAATTCTTTTAATGTCTCGCTTTACTTACGAAAAGTAGTGCCCAACTCGAATGATAACTTTAGAAGGGACACACAGATTAACTGATTCTTATACATATAGATTGTTTTTAAATGTTAATAGCTGACAAACGAGCAGGCGAGCCACCTGATGGTAAGCGGTCACCGTCGCCCATGGACATCAGCGAGACCAAAGGTATCACTGATGCGTTGTCGGCCAGGAAATGATAAGGTAAGAACTGTACTAAGGTACTGTGTATAAATTGTTATATTATGTAATTTTAACTAAGATATCACCGAACCATACCTGGTTTGTCAAAACACTCTTCAGCTGTATGCACTCGTCGCGGCGTCGGTCCAACTCATTCTGCATTACGTTCAATTGTTCTGTAAACAATAACACTGGTCGAGATCGAATCACAGACATATTAAAGGGTACTGTGAATATATACAGAAATATTTGACCAGTATGTACTTAGAATTTTCGTATTGAGGGTCTTGTAATGTAGTGTAACAACAATTTAGTACTCTGTCCTTTCCGTGTTCATTGCATGCACTTCTTTCATATTACCCTTGTGTTCTTCTGACTCTTTTTACAAAGAAGGTAGGTGCGGAAAAATATCGGAGGGTAGAAACGGAAAACCAACAGACCGCTACTATCGTCAACGTTACGTAGTACTGCATTTGGTATCAGTAAAAAATAATACATTGATTGTTGTGACGTATAAATCATCTTTTGTTATCAGCCTTTTACCTCTGAGCGGTGCACTCTACTACGTTATTTTGAAATTTTATGATCACCGAATGAATGTAAAATAGAGAGGGACAAAGTAAACCCCTGTCAAACACGATTTCGATAATAGGTGACGTGTAATAAGTGATCACCGCCACCCACAAGCATCCGTACCGTCGGGCACAACCCTGACGCGCCAAGAACGAATGAAAACGTCCGTTTGTTAAGTACCTTTCTACACTGAATACCTTAAAAATATTGTACGGTCGATTTTAGGAGAATGATCTCTAGCCAGACACCAAACTCGCATCACCATGCAAAGTGGTATGCATGCATGCGTGTGTGGGTACCTTCGTCACACATTCCAGTATATTTAAGTAGCAAATTAACTACACCATCAGGTACTCACTGATAACCTCTTTGGAGACCAGCAGGCTGTCCCCGGCCGCGCGCAACCTGTCCAGGTGCTCCCTGAGCTTCTTGTTCTCGATCTCCAGCTCCTCCACCTTGAATCTGTCGATATTGGGATTCGTCGGCGGCGCCGAAAGTCGATCTGCAACAAGATTCGTTAACTTGAGGATCGAGTTATACGATACGCTTCTAACTCAACGAGACAAAATTAAGATCTTAAATGAAGTAGCTGCAAAACGAGACTAACGTTAGTATTCACCTGGAATATATAAATGTAAAGTTTTAACTATTACTATACAACATTGTGATTTCGTATGAGTGTGCGTGTGCGTTTGCGTATGAACGAATACGTGTTCAATATAGCTCCAAAATGATTAATATTTAGTTTAATGCAACGAAATGAATCAATTCATAATCATAATAAACGATATAATAATTCATTCATTTAGCCGTTTAGTCATCACAAAGAAACGAAATGCCAAAAATACATATAATCTGAGATGACTGCACAGAAGCAAAACCCACATAAATGTCTACTCCGGCTCGGAGTCAAACGCGAGTCTCTGAATTCAAAAAACAACATCACACATTCTCCGTTGGGCAACAGGGTTACTTCAAAAAAATTTGTAGGCGAGTTCGGCATTGCTCGAAGATTGATCCGGCCCAATGCGGCCATAGAATTTGAAACTACAAAGAGATCAGCTCAATATTTAAAATACTCACTCATCAATCTCTCTTCAAGGTCGGTAGCGCGTTTAGCCGTTCTAGATAGTTCGCTCTGCAAGATCGAAATTCTGTTCTGCATCCGAAGCACCAGCCCAGCATCAGCAATCTAAACGACATTGACAACATAAAACGTTAAATACCGTTAACTTATAACGCAGCGTGTTGAGGAGTAAAATATAATGTGGAAAGCTGTACACGTGAGAGTTCTCCGTAATATTCGTAATTTGTACTCGATCGAACGATCGATTTGTACATTTCATCCTAAAAAAGAACTATCAATCTATTCAAAAACTATCACTTCCCATCACCTCCTTCTCGAAAGCCATCGTATTCGATCCGGTAGGTATCATGTATGTATGTTCATGGGACGTGATCGATTTCCATCAGACAACCAGTCTGCCCGTTCAATAAAAAATAAGATACAATTCAAACTTACCGGTACCGGTCCGTTGTTGGAGCCAGCTGACCAGTTGACGGCCTCGAGCGCCGGCCGAGAGGTCTCCACTGACCGCACCGAACCGTACCCGTAGTCCTGACGCATGAGAATCATAAGAAATATTATAAACTCCAGTAGACCTTACAACTACCGCTCAAATTTAAAATTACTACTCATTCAGGTATTCTGTAAATTTTTACTTTTGCTATTGTTTCGAATAGATACTTTAACATCGAGGAGAAGAAACTGAATTTCATTCCTCCACCTACTGTCCAGTTAATAGCTTCTTTGAACGTACACATTTTCTCTGTCGAATAGACAACTTCAAGCAGTTTCAAATATTTCACAGCTAGATATTGCTAAAATTGCCAAGCTTGTGTCGATTCAATTCGGTTCCAATTCAGTTCGTTGGTTGATCACTAATACCAATAACTTTACAAGGTACACTTGGCCACGAGCCCCGCTTGTTATTATTATACAGCGACCATTTATCTATATCCAAGATATTCTGGTTAACTACTGGTCGCCTTTATATCTACAGTAGAACAGCGTTATGAAGATTGCTTTAGGCCTCCTGATTACATGGAAAGACCTGAGCCCGGCATTAGTTACTAGAATAGTTTGAATTAAGTATATAACATTAGTAATCTGTTTTATTACTAATTCTCACATTTCTCTTTCACTCTTTTTCCTTTTCCCTCGATTACTTTCTTTCTATCATTCTCTCCATTTTTCCACATTCTTTCTCCCTCCACTCCTCCTGTCTATCTTTATCTTACTCACATCTTCAACAGTAGTCTCTTGCTGTGAGTTGTTGCTCACGTCCGAGAGCGATCTTCTGTGTTCCTTAGGAGCCGGAGCCCTTTAACAGAAGACGATCACATCACTACTCAGGATTTATGTAAACATAACCTTTGTTTAAACATTATCACATTGAACTTTATCTTAACCTAGGTAAAAAACCACATAAACCATAGACAACCATAAACCATAAAGATGAAATTTACCTTAATCAGTTGCCTTGGTATGAAACTGTCGAAGTTACGCAGTACAAATTATAAGTTTCATGTTCATTAATGCCTACTATCGTTATATATATTAAAATGTTGCTTTTATTTTCTACCAGCGGCTCGCCCCGGCTTCGTTCGGGTTTAAAAAAATATTATATTTTCATGATAAATATTCTATCTTCATTCGGAATAATGTATCTTTAAAGTTATTAAAAAAATTATCAGTTAGTTGCCGTGGATCTAGAGAAAACTTTCTAAATATACTCAAACGCACAAAATACGCGCTACCTCTGTTTAAAATTAGTAAAGATATTTACGAAAAGCAGACCGAACTTTGGATACCCGTAACATCGAAAGCATTTCTAACGGCTTGACGGCCAATGAAGCGAGGATACTGTTTAATTGACTCTTAACAACGTGACTAAAACATATCAGTTCATTTAAAAGAGTGGTAGCTGCCACCTAATTAACGAATCCGGCCTCTGTGCACAAGTATCGTCGGGATAGACACACAGAATCCAGCGACTTGACGTTATCTGTTGTTCCACAAAATGCATTAAAGGATTTATCTACATCAAAGATTGCTGACGCCATGAATCCCTACATCGAAACCTGTTAAATGTGTTGTTCCAACATAAAACTACCTCTGCAGTGAGTCAACGCGTTCCTGTAGGTCGTATTGCGCCGACAACAGCTTCTGGCGGCTCTGGCGCTCCGCCTCCAGCTCTAGACAGAGCGCCTTCTTCTCCGCCTCGTGTTTCTTGTCGCGTTCTGTTGACAATAAAAAATAAACTACAAATGTGTTTACCAAAACAATTTGTATAGAAATAATTTTACAGTGTTTGACTAAAAATGTACGTACATGATCACTGGTTTATTATGAATAATAACAATACAAGAATGTTGATATCATGTGATTAAAACACTCAATGATTTGTTATAAGAACTTAAACACGAGATAATTCATTAAGTTTAGATGCAAACAATTACATGTTAATCATGAGGACTGAAATGAAAAATCGCATTTGTAAATATACCTATGAATCTGCTTGTATCCTTGGTTCACACAAAACAATTTACGTGAAATTAGCTTGGCTTAAACTCATTAATCCGTTGTAAAAATATATTAAATTAAATATCGGCTAGTGAGTGATGCACTCGCTCTTTTCCAAATTAAAACACGAACGTTTATTGTTAGTTTTCTATAGAACTCTTCACCGGCATCTATCCAAAATGTCATGCCAACTTTCGCAATAATGTTTCAAGTACACCTCATCATCTCTTCTATACCCTGTTTGTACGCTGCTAGCACATCTTTCAGCAATAAGAACCGTATCCTTTTGTCATTATCATACTGTTACGAAGGTCCGGCGAAAAACAATAGCGCTATAAAAACAAAGTACTGATAACAACTACCTCGATACATTAGTTAATAACTCGCCCTTATTTCTTGTTCACAAGAACGAATAGCGAGCACACGGTTTACTTTATTACCTGCGTCATCTATTCTCCTATTGTTTTCATAAGATTGTTGAATTGACGCGAAAGGCGTAGAAAGTTCCAGAAAAACCCGGAATATTGTATAAATAACGGGGACAGGGCCGTCCGCGGTTCATTCGGATCTCGAATACGAAAGCGAAGAGCACTCCCTACGAAGGGAAATACCTGCGATGAACGAGTGCGACTGTTTATTACTGTTGTGGTTTGTTCTTACCGATGTAATATAGTCTCTGCAGAACTATTTTGGTATTTTCATGTACCCATATCAATATTGGCACGTATCAATATTGTATAACTGAAAAGTCAAACCGACCAGAAGAACAGTTATGAGTTATGATGACGAATGCAACAAACCTTTCCAAAACTGAGCGCGATTTTCAAACTCCCGCGACCACACAACGTACACGTTCTCAGCAACCTGGTTTTCCTTTTCCAACGTCGTTTCCTCTGGTACTCCCATTTTCACGATCATCAAGATGATTGTCACAATATCAAATCGAAAAATCCAGTATTCAATATTAATGCAATTTATCAAGATTATGAAGAATATCAGACTACCCCCTTTTTCATAATCAACATTACAAAACGAATTAGTGTGTTTATTTTATAGTTTCATAAATGTTTTAATACTCCTTATTGGTAATATAATAAACTCATTCTGATAATAATATACATCTTCCTTTTAGATTGTATTTGATGATTGTTCAAAGATTTTTAAGAAAATCAAGTGTTAAGATCAGCCTCTCACTATTTAACAGAACGCTTCCTGAGCGATAATGTTATTTATTTTTTAAATTAATTTTCCAATAACGCTTTGGTTTTTGTAGTACCTTAGCTATATACTAGATGGCGCCACGGTCGGAAGAGAGCGTGTATAAACGGTTTGCTTTTCAATGAATTAGTGGCCCGCGCCGACTTCGTTCAGGTTGAACGTATAGCTTACATGATATGTATAGGCTATGTTCATCCGGAATAATGTATCTTTGAAATGGTAAAATAATTTTTCAATTACGCGCCGTGGTTCCAGAGATTATTTTTCACATATACACAAACTCGCAAAATTCGAATTGTCTCTTTATAATATTAAATATAGATTAAATTTCTAAGACCATCTGAGTACGTTCTGATTTAACTCTGGACTGATCAATGTTCTGATGGTGTGAGTCGCTCTGTTGCTCTTTATAGGTTGATGAAATCTTCTTTAAGTAGTAATCTTATCTTAGTGGTAACGGATAGAAACAGCTGCTGGCTTTTAAAGATGTAAATAGACATCACAGTCTATGTTTGTATTTCTTGTGAATAGTTTTAAACTTTAAATCACTTTTGTGCATAAACAGTACTTGTCATCCAATAATATATGGCGTGATTGTATCACAGTATTAACACTTTCAAATAACTGGCCAGCGTACGGGCGCAGCGTTGCGGATGAAACGCGTTCCCAAATCTCTAACAGCGTTCTGGGAAGAATGTTAAGGGCAAGCCATTGAAAAATTACACACTATATTTTTTATTACACTGTTATTTCGTATATATGATAACTCCTCTGACGTCAGGACACAATATCTAAATCAATCGAAACGATGCAAATTCTCCTGATTGTCACAGGATTCATCAGTCCAATAAACACAAACATGTGCACTTGAATCCATCACCGACACTAAAGTTTTGTTACTCCAATTTAACTCTCAACTAGTTGAAAGAAAGTACATAAATATGTTGCGCGTAGCGGTAATGAATCACAAAGTCAATTAATACACATCAGCACAAATTCCATATCAACGAAGTTATCGCTGTTATCGGCTTGATAATGTTAATCCTATACACAGGATGAGTTTACTTTGGCAAAAATTGAATAAAGCTTGTAGTAAGATAAAGTGAAATGATAGTGTGTGTACATCAATAATGGATTTCGGCTAATTGCGTATTACATCGTGTTCCGGGTGTTTATAATGACGCCTTTTTTATATAAATAGCCGACGGCGGGTCGCCTAATGGGAATGGGTCGATGGTAGTTGTCAACCGGTCAGTAAGTGGAGGGGGTAGTTGCCGAGCGAAAGTCTTATGATGAATAGACTCAGTCTTGTCACGGACATGATACGGATCGGACGTCCCCAGTCTATGTACAAGTAAGCGCGTGAGTGTTAGGTCCCAGTGTCCCTTAACGTGGATGCCATAAGGAACACCGGATATTACAGTCATACTGTACCTCCGAAACACGTTCTCGACCAAATTGACAGGTGTCGTTAGGGCTCAGAACAAGAGCAGCACTATATTGCATCGTTTTTATTAATAACTCTTTTTACGTCACCTTAATATTTGACACCATGACATTGACCATCAAAATACGAACAAAATCGAAAATTATCGAGAGCCATTGTTAATTAAGACATTGTCCTATATTAACTAAGACACATTGTACATAATTGTATACGGCTTATAACTAATTAAGCTCCAATGTACGTCAATAACTTCCCGCTGAAGTTTCTTTTGCAATTGAGAGCTTTACTTTCTGACGCCATTTAGAACAATTCAGAACCTGATCGTACTTCATCACATATGCAAAACATCATGAAGAAACCTGCACACCTAAGAGATCACCAAAATATTGTCGAAGGTGTGTGAAGTCTGCCGATGCGCACTTCACCAGTATGGCGAACAATGGCGTCAAATTATCTCACTGTGAGAAGAGACACCCACTTCCCTCTGCAGATCATCAGTCCACCTGATGAAGCGACCTCGTATACTCCTGTGCGCACGACATGGTTGCCACTCAACTATCTTTCTCTTCCAACGGAAGAGTCGTCAAGCCATAAATGTATCACGTTGCTATTTTAGTTCGCTTAAATCACCATTTAAATTCGGTCGGTAACAGGCTGCACGATGTCAAAGCTCTCTATAAACTACATAAAAGGGCTTTGTTGTATGTTATTAACGGGTCATATCATTCTCATCTTATTTGATTACTTCACATGGTCAGCATTGGCCCTATTGTCATGGCTAGCATTGAATGAACTGCTGAGTTAGTTATATCTCTAAAATGTATATGAGACATGAATATATAGGACACCTGTCTTATCGGACACAACTTCGTGTATGTTCTTACAAGCTGATTAGTTTAATGCAATCAAATTCTTGACAATGTCAACAATCGAATCAACATACCTTATGACAGTTTTACAGTAAGTAGTAAAGGAATCTGTTACATCGATTATTAACAAAAAAAACAGGCCGACAATAAAAAGTAAAAAAAATCCTTTCCAATAAAAAAGAATCATCGAAATCGGTTGGCGTGATATTGAGTTATTCGTCCATTTGTCGCGCACATACTTAATGCAAAGTTAAGACTTATACGGTTTTCTCATGCATGCCATTGTCAGAACTGGCCCAAATTGAAGTGGGGCCACAAGGGGACCACCAGCTTTCAAATAAAAAAAGAATCATCAAAATCACCCAGTCGAACGTTCTGAGGTAACAGACATAAAAAAAAATACAGTCGAATTGAGAACCTTCCTCCTTTTTTGAAGTCGGTTAAAAAATAATCATACAAATTGTATGTTAAAAATACTTATACCCTAGTCGGTCGTTTCCATTTCGTAAAACGATTTATCTAGTATATTTTTATTACGTGAATGTAGTGACAGGGCGTCAGCCATTATCTGCCATATGTGTATATATGTATTTATGATGATATGTGTGATAGGATTAGGGCGTACCCCACAGGCGGCGCGCAGGGACAGTACCCGGCTCCTATGGGAAATGGACAAGGGTTGTCGCACCAGAACGGGCGGGTGCGACGTAAGAAGCAAGCTCGAAGTGTGAGAGAAGTAAGAATGAGATGTGCGAGTTGGAATGTAGGTACGATGAATGGAAGAGGAAGAGAGCTAGCAGAGGTTTTAAAAAGGCGACGGATAAACATAGCGTGTTTGCAAGAGACGAAGTGGAAGGGTACAAAAGCTAGAGAGATAGGAGAAGGATATAAATTCTACTACTGTGGAAGTGATGGCAAGAGAAATGGTGTGGGTGTAGTGTTAGATAGTCATTTGAAGGAATGTGTGGTGGATGTTAAAAGAGTGAGTGATAGAATAATAGCAATTAAACTGATTGTGGACAGTATGATATTAAATGTAATTAGCATGTATGCACCACAGTCAGGTTGTGAAGAGAGTGTGAAGGAGAAATTTTAGGAGGACTTTGACTGTCTGATGATGAATGTGCAGGATTGTGAAGAAGTTTATGTGGGGGGTGATTTTAATGGACATGTAGGAAGAGAGAAAGATGGATATGAGAGAGTACATGGTGGGTGGGGGGGGTATGGAAACCTAAACTTTGACGACGAGACACTACTGCAAGCTGCATCTGCATTCGACCTGGCGATTACAAACACGTGGTTTCAGAAAAGAGATGACCATCTTATTACCTACAAAAGTGGCCACCACGCGACACAGATAGACTACTTTCTGGTAAAACGGAGGAGTCTATGCTGTGTCAAAAACTGCAAAGTGCTGCCAGGCGAAGCATTAGTTGCCCAACACAGGCTTGTTCTGATGGAGGTACAAATAAATGTCTCGTCGAAAAATTGCAAGGAACGGCCCCCTCCCAAGACTAGATGGCGTATGTTAGATAATGAAGAATGTAGTAGCACGTTTAGGGAACAAGTTGTGAATAAAATGATAGAAATGAAGGATATGGAAGGAAAATCTGTGAATGAATGTTGGAATGAAATGGCGAATTGTACAAGGAGAGTCGCAAAAGAAGTGTTTGGAGAATCGAAAGGAAAAGGTTTGATAGATAGAGATACATGGTGGTGGAATTAACAAGTGCAGAAATGTCTAAAAGAAAAGAAAATAACTTTTAAGGAATGGCAGGGCGTAGCAAATGTGAATGCTAGTTTGAAAGAAGAAAAAAGGAAGTTTACAAGGAATGGAAGAGTAAAGCAAAGAAGGCGGTAGCAATTGCCAGGGCTCAGGCACAAGAGAAGTTGTACCACTCACTGGACAGTCCAAGAGGCCAAAAGGAACTCTACCGAATTACGAAAGAGAGAGAAAGACGATCGAGATATAACTCACATTAAATGTGTGAAAGATGGCTCAGGTAAGATTTTGTGCAAGGATGAGGAAATAAAAGAACGATGGAAGGTTTATTTTGAAAAACTTATGAATGAAGAGAATGACTGGAATGGTATGCTTCAAGAGGCACAAGTAAATAAGGGCTTGGTAAGAGAAATTAGCATGGATGAGGTAATGAAAGCAGTTGGAGGAATGAAAAATGGAAAGGCCATGGGCCCAGATGATATACCAGTTGAAGCATGGAAGGTTTTAAAAGGTGACGGATGTAAATGGCTGATTTTATTCTTCAATAAGCTGTTACATGAAGAAGTAATCCCACAAGATAGGTGCACTAGTTTGCTAGTGCCCATCTTGAAGAATAAAGGGGATGTACAGGATTGTAACAACTACAGAGGGATAAAGCTCATGTCACGTAGTATGAAAGTGTGGGAAAAGGTGATAGAGAAAAGATTGTGAGAAGAGAGTGAAATTACCCAAAATCAGTTTGGGTTTATGCCAGGTCGAGGGACAATGGACGCCACCTTTGCACTACGCCAATTGTGCGAGAAATACAGACGTGCTCATAAGAACCTGCACATGGTGTTCATTGATATTGAGAAAGCGTATGATAGGGTGCCTCGGGAAGTACTGTGGCGGGCCATGAAGAAGAAAGGGGTGCCTGGGAAGTATGTGGAGTTAATTCGTGCAATGTACAGGCATGCTTGTACATATGTCCGATCGTCTGCTGGCAACTCCAACCAGTTCAATGTGGCAGTAGGCTTGCACCAAGGGTCGGCTTTGAGTCCTTACCTCTTCCTGTTGATAATGGACGCTCTGACGTCGGACATACAGGAGGAGGCACCCTGGTGCATGTTATTTGCTGACGACATTGTTCTGGTTGGAGAAGATGGACCTGAGATTCAGAGCAGATTGGAGGATTGGCAACAGAAACTGGAGAATGTTGGCCTGAAAATGAGCAGAACCAAGACAGAGTACATGTTCTGCGATTTCGGCGGTCTCTCCAGTCCTGAAGCCATAGCGCTCGACAGTGCGCTTCTTCCAGTTTGCTCTGACTTTCGGTATCTCGGTTCACTTGTACAATGTGATGGCGAAATAGATCGGACAGTTACGCACAGAATTAATGTAGGATGGATGAAATGGCGGCAGGTTACGGGGACAATTTGCGACCCCCGTATTCCCCTTAAACTTAAGTGGAAGATCTACAAGACCATGGTCAGACCTGCTGTCTTGTACGGATCAGAATGTTGGGCCACAAAAGGGATGTATGAAAGACAACTGCATGCAGCTGAGATGAGAATGTTAAGAGGGATGTGTGGTATAACGCGAATGGATAGAGTAAGGAATGAGTACATAAGAGGAAGTATGAAAGTTGCACCGGTAACCGAAAAGCTACGCGGAAACCGGCTATCATGGTATGGTCATGTTATGCGGAGGAATGAAGAGCATGTTGTACGGAAGGTATTAAGTATGAACGTAGATGGCTATAGAGGTAGAGGAAGGCCAAAGAAGCGATGGATGGATTGTGTGAAGGATGATATGGCTAGAATGGGAGTTACTAGTGAGATGACGGCTGATAGAGAAGTGTGGAGGAAAAATACATGCTGCGCCGACCCCAAATAAAATTGGGATAAGGGCAGGAGGATGATGATATGTATATGATATAATCGTACATACATACATACCATAGTATACCGCCTCATACTATCCTGCGCACTATTTATTATTAACTTCAAACCAAATATTAATGATGTGCAATAAATAAATAAACCTCACCTTCCAAAGCCATCTGATAATGCTCCTTATCACTCCTCAACTCCTTCGCCAACTTCTCACTCTCCGCCTCCCACTGTTCTCTCTCCTTCTTATACACATTTTCTATCCTCGTCTTCTCTTCTAATAATCGCTTGTTGCTATCTCGCTCGCTCATCAGCTCCGCTTGCAGGGAATTGAGAATGTTGTCCTTCTCTTCAATTTCCACCTTGAGGGTCTTGGCTTCGATTTCCACCAGCTTCAGCGTCTCTAGCTTGGCTCTGATGGAATATAAAGTAAGCGTCATTAAGTCAACTAAATAATACTCATTGCATTGCACATAAGGGTAGTTTTGCAGTGTCCGATACAAGGGCAAGGGAGAACTAAGCAAATTGTAAAATACATGTTACCTAATATTGCAATTTAATGGATTTAAGGCATTTGTATGAAGAATGGTTATTGCATTGCGTAACTGTCAATAGGAAACAAATCTCCTCTGGCGTTTCTTGCCGCTTCTTCTTGTGAGATCACTCACGGCAGGGAGTTAGGGATTTGTTGAAAACAAACTTCGAATAAATTAAATCTAATTACGGTTTAATTTCAACCACTGGACTATTTGTTTTACACCCTCCAAAGATAACCAAAATCGACGAATTGAATCTCTCTCTGTATATCTAACTCTCTCTCTCTCGAATCAAATCTTTAATAAAACGAAGCGAGGAAATGTTTTATGTAATTTTATCACTGACAAATATAAATTATATAATATATAAGTAATACTTATATTATAAAGTTTACTACTTTTATTTATGTACTTTATATGTACTAATTTGGTAAAATTTTTAAGATGTTAGTTTACAATTTAATTTAACTAATGTGAGCTCTGTAACTGTGAATAGAAAATATTTTACTTGACACTTTCATCCCCCTTTTTGATCCAGGACTTCTCGTAGACAGCGGCTAAAGGAACGGCACTGTTTAACGTTCTAAAAGTGTTTCTCAAAACCTAATTCACAGTTCCAATTTTTATGTTTTATTGTCACAAATCACCTCAACTGAACGATCTGCGCATGCAGCGGCTCGATGACGCGGTTCTTCTCCGCGGCCTCGTTGAGCCGCTGCTGGAGGCTGATGATCTTGTTCTCGAGGCCCTTGTTCAGTTTCTTCACGTGGTCGAGACTGCGCGCTTCGATACGCAGCCGCTTGTACAGGCGGCGTGCGTTGTACCGACGGATCTGGATGGATGGATGGATGGATGGATGGATGGATGTATGGATGTACGGTTAGTAATTTAATTAATAGATAGGTATTTTGTGAAGGATCATTATCACCAATGGTAATTGAATAGTAAAGCGAGCTGATTCAGAACAAAATTGGGTTTAGGCTGATAAATAATGATATGATTTTGATAAAACAAATCGTTTTATGCAAACTGTACCTGAGTTTTAAGCCGTATGATGATTTAAAGCGGATTGTGACAAATGTAGATTGCGAATGTATAGAAAATATAATTTCCCTAGTGACGTCATACAAAACACTTTAATAAGTGCTAATTTGTAAATCCTCTGGGACAGAAAAATTGCCTGTACGGAAGTAAGCTGATTCTGAATACATTAAGTTTAACAAACATTACCCTCAAGCAACTTATTTCGGTTTGAAAGTTGTTGGAATCCACAAAGTTTACAAATGGGGACTTACCAGAAGACACATCACATCTCAATACATCAAATGATGTTGTAGTAATATTTGAGATATAGAATATGAAACAACAAACGTTGTGAACTAATGTTTAATATTGCGTGTTAATTAAAACTTTTTTTAACATTTACACACTCCCACCCCCGCACTAGGATTCCCTGTGTTTGAGGGAGCATGGACATACACAAGTTAATATGACATTACGAACACCTATGACCCAAGAACAAACATTTATCAGTTTATTTTTGTCACATAAATGTCTGCCCCGGCCGGGAATCGAACCCAGGACCCCTTGCTCTGCATACAGGGCCACTACCAACTGGGCTATGCAGTTGTCTGTGTGTAGCCAATTACTTTAATTACTCGCTTACTTCTTGATGGTTTACTTCAAACTGGGCGCTTATGCTCTAACTGAACTGTAGCACAGTTACATAACGTGCTTGGACAGTGGCATTATACCATTCACAAATAATTGAATTTAAATCAAATGAACTTTGTATAAAAATTATATTAACATGAGGTTAGTTACTGTGTGCTTTCTGTTTCCACGTGAACTAAAAACAACAAACTGTTGCACAGTTTCACACATACAATATACATTGTAAGGTTTTGTTTTTGAATATATAAATAAGATTGATTATAGGCGACCTTAAGTTGCAGTGATTTCAGTAATGGTTGAAACCAGCTGAAACTAATACTCACAGCGGCTTGACATATGATTATCTGTTGACGTATCTTCTTAGCTTTCTGTCGACCGAGGAAACCGCGCACGTAACGTTGGATGGTGATTGCCTGCAAGCCATGGAATAATGTTATTGTAATCGTATACTTTAAAAATATATTAAATAACGAAAACAAAATTTAGTTTTAATACTAGGATTGATATTACACTGTACCACGATCTGGACTAGGAATGTTGTGGATATCAAATTTCGGATATGGATACGAATATATAAATAATATATTACCGGTTTCAATATACGTTACAAGGTATTTATGTATTTAGGTAGTTACGAATATAAAATTATTTCCGATTATCCGATTGATTCGGATAATTTCAGTAATCGATATTGGATGATTTAAGGCGTGAAAAAAATATAATGTACATACAAGGTAGCAGTTTGATTTTATTTCTAAGTATTATTTATTTAGAAGAGTCACACGAGAAAACAATAACCTTAAAATGTAAATAATAAACACCGTCTAAAAATGAGAGTGACCCGGCTAGTGTATCGACGAAAACCTCACATAACGTGTTTCATTTAGACTGCCCGTATCCAAAATCGAACCTTTTTATCAGATTCGGTGACGAATCAGGAGCTCCAAGTTATTGGCTCGCTGTTATACAAGTTTAAAACCGTAATAAACAATAATATCGAACCGAGTGTGCACTCACCGCTCTGATCCGCCTCTTGTCCTTGTACAGCCGCCGGGCCAGGTAGCCCCTGGCGCGCGCCTGCAGGCCGATCGCCAACGCTCTCAGCCTCCGGTACTTGCGTCTCGCGAGCCATCCGCGGACGTTCTTTTGTATAGTGATTGCGGCGCGCCTTCGGCGGATCTCTTGAGCTTTTCTATAACGAAACGTTAACGATCAATTTAATTATCTTGTTTGATATATAATGATAACAACTTGACAGGACGGATTAACGTACTCTCTGAAGCACAAAAGCATTCGAGAAATTCTATTTAGGACAGCTCAAAATTAATCAAATAAATAATAATAAATCCCATATATTAATCCCAATAGAGTGGAGGGATTCAAGTCAACGGTAATAGACATTCTCTATGTAAGTGCACTTTACTATGTAAGGCTACATGGGCACTTACCGTCAGATGGCAGTGTAGTCAAGCCAACTCGTAATAAGTAAAAAAGAAACTAAACCGCTGGACTACATAATGATTTGTGATTAGTGATTAGTAACGTTTACCCAAAAACTAAAAAATAAATTTTATCTGTCACTTAAACAAACGAATTTCAACAAAATTGTTAAATTGCACCATTTCTAATTTTACAGCATATAACTTATGATTATTTAACTAATGAATCGCGGTATTTTCGTATTTGGCTGTATGACAACAAGACAGAAAAAAATCAGAAGGAAACTGCGTAAGTTTTTGTAAGTTAGTGCATACTACATCTTAGACCACTCTTACCATCAAATGGGATTGTTGTCAAGCATTAATGTATTATATGTAAAGAAAAGATAGACTGTCGTTAAGTTCTAGAATAAGTTATATCCAACTATAGCCAACACTGACACCCTGTATATAGACGGCAGGAATAGATTTATATATAGATAAGTTTTTATTTATTCCTTTTTTTAAGCTTCTTACGCCTTCACTGTTACAAAAAAAAGACATCTCGTTCATTCGTTACTTAACAAAATGTCATGTTATTGCGGCTGTGTAACATCGCCTTCGAACATGTCAACAGTTCGGCCAACTACGGATATGATGGTGGCTCACCGTCTCGCGAGGAATCCTCTAGCGTGCGCCTGAAGTCCTCTAAGCGCGCGACTGATACGAAGGTACCGTCTTCGTGCGATAAATCTTCGCACGCAGCTCTGTACGCGCACACAGTACAAACGTTGTATGTCCGCGCGGATCTTCTCTAAATACGCCACCTGGTGACAAATGAAACCAGTTGAATAACAATCGCGAGGTGAAAATATTACGTTCAATCGGCCAAAAGCTTACAGAAGGTTCAAAGAGAAATATTATGTAAGACTGTAATATCATGAATACCTTGTAATTAAAACATAATTTAAAGAACTACCTGCACTTCGCCTCGGGAAACGTGCTCTTCGCGTTCACAAAGAGTAACCGAACTTTCCTCGTTATGTTTTTAATAGACGTTTTACAAATGCAAAGGTTGCCTAATACATCTAAAACCTTCCTTATAAAAGACTCATTAGTAAAACCTCATTAAAATTGGTGCAGTAGTGTTCCACCAACTACCCCTAATAGTGACATCGGCTTACCTGCCCGGCCCTGAAGAATATCTTGGTAGCACCAAACTGGTATTTGTCAGGGTGCTTGATGTGTTTCTGTAGTATTCTGGAGCAGGTCGCCTTTATATCGGAGCGGTCGATATCCTTGTGCAGACAAAGGAGACGGTATCTGGAACCAATGTACAACAAACATATATAATCGAGAACATGTATGCACAGTGAACAGTTTGAACTTTGGTTCTGTCACGAAGTCTATAGGCGACGGTGACCACTTACCATCAGCATGCTCGTCTGCTCGTTTTTTGACTACTTACATTTAAAAAAAATCATATACTCGAAGGTAATCTCTGAACGTGATGGCCACAACAATGATTTTTAACAGGGCCAGAAGATTGTAGTCTTGTTAACTGAGCCAGATTATAATATAAAATTAATTAAATTGCCCTGTTATATTTAGTATTTTGATACTTTTTTGGATACTACATAGTACATAATAGCTGCTGCGCTTAATTTTATAACTAAATCATACAATTTTGAACAGTAAAAACCACATCAAAATTGATTTTGCCATATCGACGTTCTTCAACAAACATATACTTGTAAGTTTTTGATTATTACTTTTCACTCCATTAGGGAAGGCCTCGCTAGAGGCAATAGTACTTTCATAATTTTACAATGATCTAATTCTCTAGGTTATAAAGATTACATAAATAACCTTGATTCTTTGTTATTAATGTCTGTAGGCAATCTTTGTACTTAAATATAAACTCAATTCAATGACGTTTAATGAGAGCATTAATAAGATTGACGAACTATAATTAAATATCATTTAATTTCTTTTTTTGTGTTTCGTCAACAGAAAAAGTTTCACAAACACATGGATATTACCTGTAGAAGAAGTCCTGATACAGCCACCTGGAAGGAAATCCGGCCGCCGATATCCTTATGGTCTCCAGTACGCCACACGCTCTGAAACAAATAATTATGCAAAAATAATCATGAAAACGTCAAAATACTTCCCAATTCGAGTAGGTGGTAGTTTCAAAGCGGCAAATATGTAAAGCATAACACTTAATTTAACAGAACGGAGTGGTGTGTCGTCACCCACCTGAGTTGGTTGACAGCGCGCGCCACGTCGAACTGGAACGGGCGCTTGGTGTCGTTGGGTTTGATACAGCGAACGTAGTGGGGCGTCGTGGCCGACAGTGTGGTCATCAACGCAGCGAGCGAAGCGCGGAACTGCGCTCCCACTGTTTGTTTCTGACCGGACGCTCGGCGAGGCGGTTGCTGAGATAAAATTTACATTTATATTGACACTCCAGCAATAATTTTTACTGGCTCATATGGACACACTACTGACAATATACTAAAATAAATAATAGTAATGTCTTTACTCACAACACCTCTATCCCAAACAGTGTTAAAAGATTTGGGAACACCTCTTTCCCCGCACGCTTGATTGTTTACACGTCTCGCTTGGAAGGCGTCATGAAATACTTAGACATCACGTATAGGTAAGACCATTAAATATTTATCACATAAATGTCTTTCCTCATTGGATATCTAATATCGAAATCACCTTTCCAAAAGACCACTCATCACCTACACTAGAGACTATTGACAGATCTAAGAGTAGTTTTTCTTTCCTAAAGTAGCGGTTTGCAAAAGTTACACGATTTTGACTGCAGTCTTTCCGGCAGACCATCCTCATCGTACGCACCGTGAGACTAGTGACAGGTACAGAAGGAGTCGTTCTTCTCCTGGAAGGCGGCGGCAGAGTATTGTGGCCGTGGTCTACTGAACTATCAGCATCGAACATGGAATGGATGAGTCGACAACTGGTAGCTGACTTGATGGACTCCAGTTGTTCTTCCGACACTGTGTCCCTGTT
Source organism: Megathymus violae (assembly GCA_003671415.1). Lineage (NCBI taxonomy): Eukaryota > Metazoa > Arthropoda > Insecta > Lepidoptera > Hesperiidae > Megathymus > Megathymus violae. The sequence goes on along the minus strand of PDGT01000020.1, from coordinate 3,931,159 downwards.
CTTCTCGAGGAAACCGCCGGATTGATACTCGACGTCATCAGCGAAGTGTTTTATAATAAAGGCTGTGAGACAAAAGAACATTATTTACATGTTTCAAAGGCTCCATACATCCTTGAATCCGCACCAATCCTCCTTTCCCTTGATACATCCTACTGAACAACAATTGAAGCAATGGCGCCAGATCCTATCATCCGGAGATCTCTGGGCGCTGCACCAAATAATTTAAACTCATACATGGTGGTAATGATATTTACCTAATTACTTCAAGTCAAGGTTCAACTGACCGGGTTAACGAGTTTTTAATACCCCATTCGTTTGATAACCTTGATACTAAACGGGTTAACATTTAAAACGTATGGAGTTACTGCACATGAATGCGGATTAACTTAAATTAAAGAAATGGCAATAACGCGAAAAGAACGAAATCGAGAACTCTTTGTAATCAAATTTTCAACCCAACAAAAATGAAGAATGTGTTAACTGAATTTCCAGTTGAAGTTCAACACAGATTGTTTGAGGATATTTTACCTATAAGTAATTGTTAATTGTAAACATATTAATATATGTACACTACATTGAATCTTCGTTAAATAACAATCCTGTCCCACTCACCAGAATTACCGAACCTCGGCTTGAGGAAGTGAGGATATTTGGCGCACTTGTCGTGCAGCTTCGCAACGAAACCGTGGTCGGAGCCCTGCGGCACCCGGCACTCCTCGTCCAGCAGCGCCAGCACGCCCAGCCGGTCTTCGATCAGGTCGATGCAGGGTTGGTTGTCGTAGAAGTCGATCATGTTCCAGGATATCTCCTCCTAGGACAGTGATAAGTGCCGTTGTTATCAACCTCTACTTAGTTTCGGGAAACGTAACGGACTTCAAAAAGGAAGAGTTTCTCAATTCGTTTGTATTTCCCTTTCATGTTTGGTATCTCAAAACTCCGTCATTTATTAACCGATTTGGAATATTCCTGTTTTGTTTAAGAGGGTATAATTCCCATTGGATCCCATTTAAAATGAAAGAAAAAATACCATAAAAAAAAAAAAAATTGAAGATGAAACAAAGAGTTCATCTGCTTCAAACTGAAGTCGATTTTTTTGTTAAAATATTTACTTGTGAGGAGTATTATCATCATTCTATCACACACTCCCTTGTTGTGTACAGTGTAACATGGAAAGACTTTGACCAGTCTTTGCAATTGTCAGATTTATTATGTGACTCATCATCATCTTCATTAGAACCCATAGTATCCCACTGCTGGGCTGTGGATCTCCTCTCACAATGATACAATATTCCTTTGTAACTCTCATACGACAAGAGCAACTTGTGACATAGATTTGTTTCTGTCTGCATTGACATTTTTTGTCAGTCTCATCGACCTTGTTATTTGCTGTTGAAATCGAGATAGAGATGGAAATGGAGAAGGAGAAATCGTTTTGCAATCAGACCCATAATGTCAACCAAATTGGATAACATCACATAAGATACCCACCCGCGCTTCGGTCCAAAAAAACATTATGTTTATGTACGCGCATCCGAAACTATTATTCGTTTTCATCGGGCATTTAATAAATTAACGAAGAGGCATTAAGTTGTCTGTTATCTCCTTTATAATCTATAATAATAGTATAAAGAGAGAATACAAATTTTGTGAGTTTATGTGCATGCGAAGGCACATACTGAGAACCACGGTATATATTTAAAAAAATATTCTACCATTTTAAAAGTACATTATTCCGAATGAACATAGACTATATATTATTAATAAAAATATCCCTCTCACAGTGGGAATCATTTCATACGGCGTTTACAAATAGATACATTGATTCACGAGAAAGGGTCAAATTGTATGACAGTAAACATAGTTATAAAAGGCCTAATCAAAATAAGCAACAGAAATTTCTGTACGTGAAAATTAAAATCAAGTCTCGCGAACCGAAGTGAAGCTGCTTTAATAGTGATATACAGACATATATTAAAATAAACAAAGATTGTAGTCTTTATGTTGACAACAAAGCGTAGCTGCATTGAGAAATATATTATATGATAATGAAATGCATATAATTGGTCTCCGAAATAAAAACAATATTGTTTAATAATTATCAATCATTATAACAAGCCTTGCATACATATTTTCAAAATCTTAATTGGGTATATATCAATCAGATACTGCATTTGAAATAAGGGATCATAAAATTCACACCAGAAGTAAGGTCAAACTTAATTCAGAACCACCACGAACAATGTACAGAATAATAAATATTATGTTTGAAGGAGCGATATCTTATAACAATATAAAACAAACTTAAAGAGTTAACAAGAATACAGCAACTCAAAACTAAGGTATTCATCAGTAGACACACCCCGATGTCACTGGCTTAAGGTAATAGATTTTAAGTTTAGGTTTTATATTCTCTCACACAGTGAACAATGTAATGTTCTATTGAGAAATATATATCTCAAAGCTGAACCTCAAATATAAAGTACATATAGGTACCTGAAACCTGAACCTCAAATATATATAAAGAAAAGATTGTTCCCGTTAGTTCTAGTAACCCAGTGAGTGAAACTTACCTTGATATATTCATCCTGCTCCAACTTGAACACGTGCGAGTTGAACTGTTGCTGCAGCTTCTCGTTGGCGTAGTTGATGCAGAACTGTTCGAACGAATTGATCTCGAACGTTTCGAAGCCGTAGATGTCCAACACGCCTGGTGATAGAACATTCTTTATTATTGCTTTGTACTATATTTTGTATTGTGCTTTGTTGTCTAGGACTTGAGGGATGTTAATGGATGTTTGTAGTAACCGTCGGGGAAGGTATAGACACTGGAAACTGCCCAGGTGATGGTAAGTGGTCACCACTATCCAGGCTTTGAATAACACATAATCCCCTTGTTCATTGACTCTGCACCAACGCAACATACTGTTACGAAGCTTCTCGAAGTCGGCAGGCTTGCGAAGTCTCTAGAAGGGTGGCCGACCGTTACGGAGAGGCAAACAATAGAGGCAATAAAAGAGAAACCCAGGTAGTAATAAAAAACTACCTGGGTCACTCCAGGCCAACCTGGCCCGTATGCCTCAAGCAAAAGGGGCGAGATTAGCATAGACGAGGGCCGAAATGGGGTTGTTACCTGACCCGCTATTGTTATGTCGATTTCCGGGAATTCCTGTTTACTTCAACGAAGGGCGTGGAAGGATCTGGAAGCCCGGAAATCGATATAAATAGCGGGCAGGGTCGGCCACAAGGCATTCGGTCTCCGGATACGAAGTGAAGAGTTCTCTCCCTATGAAGCGAATACCTGCGATCTACGAGTGTAACTGTGATTGTGAAGTGTGTGTGAAGAAAAATAAAGTCTCTGCGGAACTATTGTGGCATTTTTACGAGCCTACGGATCCTGACACGTAACAATACATTGTAAAAAAATAACGATTGAAACCAGAAAAATGGTAACAAATCCTAACACTATAACTTCAATGAACCCATTACCCATCGGTTGACAAACAGGATACAAAAGACTGTGAGAGTGGAAGGTAGCTCCGTTCTCGGAAAACAACTTCAGTTCTTAACGACTCACCAATAAAATGCTTTTTCGCGTGACCGGTATGCAACGCCCTGTTCACCGCCTGCACGAGCCACGCGAACAGCTCGCCGTACATTCGCTTCGCGAGCGCGTCCCTCGCGAACGCCGCGCGCTGCACGTCCATTCTCGACACGATCACCTCGTGCGCGGACGCGATCCTGCGATGCGTCAGCCACCGGGAGAACTCGGGACGCGATATTCCCAGCAGCGAGCATAGAGTGGCTAGGTGCTTGTCGTTGGGCTGTGGAACGAAATTATCTTTATATATATAATTCTTCTGTACATGTGTATGTCACTGAACTATTAAACGGCTGGACAGATTTTGATGAAACTTTTTATATTTAGTGGATGGTTTGGATTCATATTTGGACCTGGTAATAAGATGGCACTACGATCGGCCGACGTTCAATCAAGACGTCTGGCAGCTCCACTAGAGTTAATACAAAAATAAAACAAAGTAATGATTTATATTGGGCTGTAAATTATATGATAATATTTGATAGATATATTACTTTTTCAAATTCAAAAATTACGCCTGTCATATTTTGCTTCTGCTAAAGTTTCGAATAGGGCCATGAACTTTAAGAGAAAACGGGGAAAGAAACTCCTCAGCACATCTTTTAAAACAACATATAAAAATTACAAAGTAACTTTTAACATGTATGGAATTTGTTTCACCAGTATAATGCTGTTCATATACATGTATTTTAAATGAATTTATATTGTACTATCCAAGGGCTAAATACCCTTTGTCTCGCCACGCCAAAACGCATCTGTGATTTAAGTTAAGTTAATGGAAGTCGATGGGCGATGGTGAGCATTTACCTTCACATGACTCATCTGCTCTTTAATCGTATATTTATATCAATAATACTTACACATATGTAGGCGCCATCTTGATTATCCTCCGGGTCCTCACCGCTCGGGTCTGTAGTGAACTCGATATTGCCCAAATGTAGAATTGCAGATAGCACCGTAAACATGTTATGTTGTTCACTTTCCGATACACCTGCAACAACGTAAGTACTCACGATTAATCCAACCATCATATTCAAGCGAGATTGTTTATTTTATTGTTTCATATCTATACATAAAAAAGACTAAACGGTTCAGTACCTTTTTCTCTTTCTGGGTCGATTTTTATTTGTTTTTTGATTATATGGCTCCTGACAACCTTTAGTTTTATAAATACATAAAAAATTGAGTAGAACAAAAATGTTGAAACATACTAAGTTTATACAAGTTTTCCTTGAGTTTTCAATAACATTTTTGACTATTGGGCGAACATTACAAGGATTATATGTTAACGAATTGGTTTTTACTGATTTTTAATAGATAAAGCCATTAGAACGGACCGTCTGTGACAAAGAGGTCAGTAGCTACAGCATATAGAAAAAGAGCCAGTACTTTCTTTTTTCTTATTCTTCCTTGATGCTATTAGTGCGACTAATGTCCATGGGCGGCTGTGATCACTTCCCATCGGCGGGCACCTCGGCTCTTTTGTCAGTTATTAAATAAAAAAGAAATCAGCGTGTTTCGTTGCCGAAAATGATGATTTTCAATGCGTCCCCTTAGCAATGCACAGACAGACTAACTCGGTCTTGATTGTTACTCACCTAAGGTGGTGAGAGCGGCTCTGGTTTCGTTGAATGCCTTAAAATCGTCCACCCCGTCGATGTCTGGACTGCCGCCCTGGTTCAAGTAATGAAATGAATCTTGGTGGTCTGGAAGAGAAATAATAACCTCCATCATGAATGTCATATATACTAGTTTGTTACATACAACAACGTAACGTAAAAACATTATTAACTAACTAGATCATTTTTATTCTGTAAATTAATGAGTACCGGAACCCAGAATATGATTACTTATAGCATAACAACCAGTGGCAACTGACCAAGATGCAAGTCCGGCAAGGTAGCGGCTGCAGCACACAGCTGGTAGAAGATGTGGTAGTTTCTCTCTCCAACGCTCTGGTAGACCACACGCGACTTCTCTAGCAGGTAGGTCCTCATGCTAGCGCCTGCAAATATATAAATTGTTAACAATGTAGGTAATCATTCGATTTTAATCATTCGATTTAAACCATTCGTTTTAAAACAATCGATGATTCGCTGTAAGACACGTGACTCTTCTAAATGAGAAACTTAAAATATGATCCACCATGCTGAAGCGGGGATTTCTGGACGTGTCAGCGGCTAAGCTGTCGTGAGTTCCTAATCAGCCTGTGACACAGCCTGATGACCGATAGTAATATAAACGAGCGTGGTCTCTGTAGCACGAACTTCCTCTAGAAACTTTACCAGACAGCATTCACTCACACAATTAACGAACCGCGTCCAAATTTACTTAACTCAATTTAATGCTATAAGCACTTCAGTAAACACTTAGTGCCCTGCTCGAAGGACCAAATTTTCACAAACCGAATCAAATATATTTTATCTGATAAAGTTGAATTTCATTTGAATCGCTCACAGGCCAAAGAAAATATATACAAATGCAACATAATAGAGTTTTGTGGAATAGATATAAACATTATATAAAATCACATCTCGTTGGAATATCGGTCGAGAAATTATTTCTGGATAACAGTATAGTAGGTCGAAATTTGGTTTTCGAAAAGGTTTAGTATATTTATCCTTTATATACTTTCAAATCTACCTGTCCATCTATCTATCCATCTAGCTATTTGTTCGAGAACCACATGGAACGCTTTGAACCTATGAGTTGGTGAATGGTACCCTAATATACGACAACAAGTAGGTGTCGCTGCAAACGAATTAATAATTGGACTACAAAACGGGACCTATACGAGTATAATGAGCTGCAACATGCTTTGCATCTCTGTTAACTCGCCGTTTCTCATCGACCGAGGTGCCCTCGGGCTTACTAGAACCTCGATTGCATTAATAATGCAATTTTTCCTTAAATAAATTATACAAATTAAAGTCTAGACTTTTCTACATCAGCCAGATGGCAAAGTACTACGACCAGTAAATAGATTCAAACCCATAACACAGCAATTCAGAGCCAAACATTTAATACTGAGTACACGCCTTAACAACGTATAGTAACTTACATAATTATCATCAAAACCAACCATTCTCTCACTGATTGCTTCTGGCAGGTCAAATAATCAAATCATCATTTGACAGCTACAACAAAAAAATATCTCATATAAATTATTTCACATACCCGATATCCTGTACTGCATGTCGAAGTGTATCTCGATGAACTTGCCGAAACGGGACGAATTGTCGTTGCGCGTTGTCTTCGCGTTACCTATCGCCTGCGGGTAACAGAAATTGAATATTTACAACCATCATCGCCTTACAACCTATACCGGCCCATTACCGAGCCTCTCCTCCTTTCACAATCGGAGGGGTTACGGTCATTGTTTAGCACGCTGGCGATGTACGGACTGATAGACGTCACACATGTATGTGCTATTCGTTCACCAAGCAAGTGACAATTAATTTATATCACGCAGATAATTTGTCAAATTGGAGATGAATGCTGGATTCCAACTCAAGCTTCCCGTGCGCGAAACCACCGTTCAAACCATTAGGCTACCTGCTCCTCACTAACTGGCTACTGGTTGCTCCACATAACAATCACTACAATGATGGCAATGATCATCCACACCAGTACTACAAGCCAACCTTCCTAGTGCACCCTGCTGAAGAATAACAACGGTTAAAGGTAACGAGCGTGCTTAAGATGGTAAGTGATCACCGCTGCCCATGCACATATTTAATATCAGGAGCGTTCCAACCACGTAGCCGGCCAAGGAGGAAACGGTGAAAGAATATACCGTATGTTTTTTGCACTTGCGATATAAAACAAATACAACTCACCTCCATAATAGGGCTGGAAGCGAGTACCTTCCGTTCCACTTGGGTCTCAGTGGCACTGCCTCCCACCGCTGCGAAGTACCGCATCGCGTACTTTGCCGATACCGTTTTGCCGGCACCGGATTCACCACTCACTGCGAATAGATTCAGCAATTCAGTCGAAAATATATACGAAATGCAGCCGATTTTGAACTACCCTCAAATAGTGACGCCACTAAAAATAGCGAATAATTGCGTATGGAAATCATATAACGTCACAGAAAACACATAAAACCCCCACATAAGCGTCTCCAGATCGGTGGGTGTACAAGTGTAGTCAGTCAGTCAGTCAATTGTAATCAAATACTGACTGCAACGAAAAACAGCAAGGAATTCCTAATGGGAATCATTTAAATAATATTGCAGAATACATATCTACATATATTGTGCGCCGCTAGGTATAATATATAATTGTATATAAAAAACGTTGAAAATCATTCATACAGATCCTCAAATCAGTGAGATTACAATTGTAGAACTACCCTCAACTGCCGTTGTTATTTTCTATGTGATTAATTCTCAACGTCAACCATTAAAACAATGTTGGTTTAAAAAAACATTAATATCCGTTTATTGGTAATATATATTTTTTTATAATATTTTTGTCACTCATTAAAAATCACATATGAATCACCTATGATACTCTGATCCCGCCTCTCCCGCTCCATCTTGGTGTAGGCCTCCTCGGAGACAGCGAATATGTGAGGGTCGAGGTCACCCATCGCCTGACCCCGGTATGCCATGATGGTCTCATCACCTAAAACATTAAAAGATTCTTATTTCTAATCTTATAGCTTTAAATTCATACATTGGTAATTGACCACTATAGCCCATTGACTTCTGAGACCAAAGAAAATTAAAGCTTATAAAGTGTTTTTTTTAGGTTTTATTGTCTCTATTAAACAGCTTCAAACCAGACATATATATATAAGATAAAATGCGTCCAGTATATATATTAAAATTTACTAGAATAGAATCAAATATGTCCACAGTATTACAGATTTAAATAAGCTTTAAATGGTATGCCTTCTGTATACAGATTTCAATGAACTTGGGACAAAATATTACATTGAACAGGCTGAGAAAATAAACAGCCTTTAGTGTAAAGATTTGAGAGTGGATCAAGATAGTATAGTATACATAAATACATATATTTGAAATTCATATCAATAGCATTAAAAACAACGTTTGTGAACCCTTAGTTGGCACGTTGCCGCTCTGATAGAAGCCAGGAGAACTCCAGCTGTAAAATAACGTCACTACGTCATCCTTTTGGATGTGATCCAAGAAACTTAAGATTCTACCACGATGTTACCGACAAAATAAAAAGAATAGTGTCGAATACAGTTGCGCACAGGTTTGAACTTTTGTAATTACCATGTGTTGTTTAAAAGATGTGCTGAGGAGTTTCTTTCGCCGGTTCTTCACCTCAATATTAAAGCACCTTTTCGAAACGGTAGTAGAAGCAAAAAATTACGTGCACAAGTGTATTTATAGAATACCTATTTGAAAGTAAGTCACGACACCATTGCTTCGTTAGTTGACCGATCGAATTTCATATATACAATCCCTGAGACCGAATGCGCGCTGCACCCATGCTCATGGTACACCCTAATAAAAATGGATGATGTCAAGTACCTTGGAAATTGTTGGACTGTTAATGCCGACAATACTCACGCATGGTGGTAGGATTATTCACCAACTAGCTACCATCTTTCCTTGTGAAATGTTAACGTGTTAACGTGTAACAATAGTCAAAATGAGATCTCCCCATTTACTTCTACTGGCAATGGGTAGTCTTAGATAAACTCTTAGAGTAACATGAACTAGTTAATCGGCTTAAACTTAGAGCCACACATATCGCAAACACCGATTCACTTACCGTATATAGGCAATTCATAGTAAGGGTTTATCGCCACTAACACGATCCCGCAGTAAGTGTAGATGGCGTTACGATCGCAGAACCTGAAACAAGTTTTAGTATTAATTGCATATAAATTTTGGGATATCAATGGAAGATACTGTTGTAGAAACGTCTAAGCGGTGATACGGCAGAACTTTCCAGACTAAGAAGGAAGGTATTTTCTTTTCTCTTATACAATTAATTACATTTATATAATGACGCTGAAATTGGCAGCCAAAATGAAAAACCTCTTCTGAATACTTTATTTTACATAGAAGAGATAAAAAAAATAGATTAGAATTACATTTGTAAATTAAAAGTATGGATAAAACGCGACAGGAATCTAACGATAGCCAGCTTTGTCACAGGAAATTAGCATAACTCACACAACTGATTCGCGGCGAACATGACTAATAAATGCGGGGCCTTCGCCGGAAACACTTGTTAAAACAAACATTGGTACTTGAAACAATATTCAGATTTGATATTTTGATATAATTAAACAAGGTAGGGTTGAAGCTCGTTTGTCAAAAGTAAACTGCTTTATTTGAATAGAAAGTATATATCACTTTTATTTTACATACTAGAATTTGTCAATGATTACATATACTCCCGCATTCGTTAAATTCGAATTGAAAATTATTTTATCATTTAGATTTTGTGTTAGATACACCTATCCTGTACACGTAATGTTTTGCTTTTAATACCGATCCGAATCAGTGTTTGAACGTTGAAGAAAAAAACCAGGAAAAAACTCCTCGGCACACCTTTTACATCAAACCAGTGGTGGGCAGAGTCCAGCGACCTCCAACAGAAATTTTCAACGCTACTTTCCTCAAAAAAGCAAGTTGCTCAAAATTAGTTGTTTAACAGCAAATTAAAAAGTAAATAAATTACAAATAAAACAGAGAAATATTACAACGTTTCCACAGCTCTGTCCTCTGAATAGAATTTCATACGCCTCAAGTGTCACCGGCAATATATTTAAAACGCCAAGAACAAAATCACCCAAAGGGAATAATTTATTTGTGACTTAAACGTCTGCACCGAGAATCGAATGTAAAACCTTTTTTTTTTTTTACATACAATAAGTTAGTGCTTTACAACAATCCAACCTGATGGTAAGTGGTGATGAAGTTTAAGATGGTGAACGCACTAACTTATAGATAGCCGATTCACTCTCGTCTTGAAGACACCCACATCGTAAACAGCCGAAAAGCCTTTTGCCCGTGAGACAGGATCACCACAGCTAGTACCATTTCAGGGTGAAATCTTTGCGATAAAAATTAATTCAAAAGTACTCTTCTTGCAATAATAAATTCAAATAGGAGAGTGAATAGGCTTTTATAAGTTAATACGCTCAACATCTTACACATCATCACCACTTACCATCAGGTAGGATTGTGGTCAAGTATTTACTTATCTTACGTAAAAAAAGTATCATAGCGACATCTTGCGACAGCAATGATTAAATATCCTAAAGTTCTACTGAATACGAACTGAATATCTCAGTAATAATACCAAGAAATCGGTATAAAATTATTGTCTTATAGTCTCTCTTAATACGTGTGATAGTTTAAAAAAAATTCGGACGATTGGAAGTAGAGGTAAATTTGAACACATCATATTCATCTATACAAACATATATACGTACAGATGAAGCTTACATATAGCGCTTTAAAAATAAAAGATTATGGTGACTGAATGAATAAAAATATTAAAAACAAATAGCTAAAAACCTGTTTCATTATTCATTTTAATTTCAGTATTTAAATCGGCCGATAATCTATTAAAGCGAATTATATTTACATGTATGTTACTCCAAATGTGATGAAGGTAATCTGATAAATATAATTAGGTTTTAGTTAATGGCGAATTTATCTACAATGGCGATACAATCAATTGAAAATCATTAAAAACTCATACCAAATGTTTCTACATGAAACGAAGTTGGGTCTTCATATACAAATATAATGAAACACCTTGCAAAACTTACCTGACTCTCAAATTATGAAGAACAGCCGGCTCGTGAAGGTAAGATAAAGAGGTAAGATCATTTTGGCCGATCAGCAGCGAAGGATTCCTCAATGGGGGCATGCGTTTTTCATCTGTTATCTGTGGACAATGTTAGATGCCATAGACCCATCAGTGTTTTTTGCAAAGGTCTTTGATGTAATAACAAAAGCCAATACCATCTGAAAATTGTCATTTCACATTATCACCTGATACAAGTTAGATAATTATAATGCGAGAGTTATTTACCAAGTGGCTGTTATTTACGCTTAAATGTTAATTTAAGCCATTCCCATAACAGCTCCCTGTTAGAGATCTACCATACTATCTAGACGTCTCCGTTGGTCATGCGAATGAAAGAGTTCATTGAGCCTTATTCTCACCATTGAGTGCGTACGGCTACAAGTCTTACGATATTTGCGGCGCGTTTAACCAACAGGTAGAAATGTCTTGACTAAAAACCAAAAAAGCACCAAAAACCAGTACTCCACTTTTGGGTTCGAATTTCTTGCCATATAAGAGGTACTACGGTAAAGGTGCGATTTGGTAAAGTTAATACACCTTTGAGAACACTTTGGAAACTTTGCAGATATGCAAATTTCCTTATACTGTTTCAGCAAAGGGAGTGATAATTATATTGAAAGATTATATTTGCATGCACGATTTAATCACGAGCCCGACGTGCGGAAGTGTGGTTTTCAAACTAGTACGTTGTCAATGAGCTGTGACTTATCGTCTATTTAAACACTAAGGTTTAGTCGCTTTTAGCCCACTGAATAATGTAAAAAATATGCATACCTTGAGCTGTTTGATTTCTCCGGACTGGTCCAATTTGACGATCAGTACACCAGATCGATAGTCCGCCGTGACGGTCGCGCTCTCCCACACCTTTACTGGGTGCTCCACCCATATGCGGGCGCCCTGTTAACAACATTCAGATATTAAGTTCTTTTGGGTGTCTGTGGGTTTTGTACGAACCAGTTCGATCCCGACGGCACTCGTACCACGTAAGGTTAATTACAGGACTGCAACTACCACCTTTCGAAAATCAGTCATTTGTGTTAGGAGTTCTAGTAAAAGCTGAGCTACTAATCAATAAATGAGTCGACAACCTTGTAGCTCAATTATGTGATGTCTGACTTGCGTGTCACTGCCACAGGGAATCCAGGGGCCTATTATCTACATACATACTAATATTATAAAAAGATAATGATGACCCCATAGCCCAGTTGGTAGTGACCCTGCCTGCCGAGCGAGATGTCCCGGGTAGGATTTTCGGCCCTGGCAGACATTTATGTGACAGATAAATGTTTGTTCTCGGGTCTTTTGTGTTTGTAATGTCATATTTGTGTATGTCATGTCGCCCGCAACACAGGGAGTCCTAAGTGCGGGAGTGTGAGTGTGTAAACATTATATTATAATGCGAATTGTGTGCATGTGTATATGAGGAAGGAAACCCCAAACCACGGCACCTATTTTACAGAATTTTTTACCACTTAATACGTTACGGTTGAACATAGGCTATATATCAGGTATGTATAATAACCCATTTTCTTCCCGAACGGTGTTGGGAAGGGCCGCTAATTCGTTTAATAATTGGTTCCGGCTATACGTCGATAACGCCAATTTTATTATTACGTAGGTACACATGAATCTGGGCGTCACCACCTACTGTCAAGTGGTCCGTCTACTGGCCATTGTAAATCAGATTTGCGTGGGAGAGGTTTCCGTTTATACTGTCATGTGTATTTAGTCATTTCCGTTTTTTATACAAAAAACGTTCTGTTCCGTTTTTGTATATTATTCCATGTTAACTATAAAAATGGATCTCTCTTTGGAAAATACAAATTTTGTTTTTAAAGTTTAAGGCACAGTAGTCTAAAATAAGAGAGAGTAATGGTCATTTGTATATTTGTTATAAAATTATGCTTATAATAATTATAAATGAAAATTTTTATTGTTCATATTAATTTTAGTCCTAATTAGACCATATGTATATTTAATATTATTTTTATTATGAAAAAAGAATGCAAATTCTGTGTGTTTGTGTATAAACATAAATGTTTACACACATAACATAAACAAAAATGCTTACACACTCACAGCCCCACACTAGGTTTCCCTGTCGCGGATGGCATGGATATACACAAATATGACATTAGACACCCATGACACAAGAACAAACATTTATCGGTCACATAAATGCCTGGCCTGGTCGGGTATCTAACCTGGGACCTCTTGCTCTGCAGGCAGGGTCACTACCAACGGGGCTATGGGATTGTTGAATAATGAATTGAAGAATTTTTTTTTATAAATCTTTATAACCAGAGTTCACTCATCAATAAATAATCGGTCATTTTTGTGATGTCATTAGGTTTTTAAGGTTAAATGTTCATTTACAAGATTCATAAAAAATTATAGATCAGCAGTAATTTCTAATAAGCTTTAGGAAAACCTGATTAGAATTAATAAGTGGTTTAATTGATAATAATCAAATAACAAATGAAACATATAAAGTGGACAAAATTAGACAAATTAAAATAGTTGTTCAGTAATCATAGACTAAATAATAATAAATAAATTCTCTGTATAAAATGTAGTTGGCCAGAACTTTACAAATTTTACATAACAAAAACCTAAAATCTGAAAAGAAACACTTTTCTGTCACATGTCTGTCCTAGATAGGAATCAAAACTGGGACCTCTCGCTTGACAGGCAGGGTCACTACCAAGTTAGCTAGAATTTCAGCAGAATGGATTCACATAGGAATGTATCATATAGACTATCATTTTATAAATGGGAATACATACACATTGTAGACCAAGGGTACTTCAGTATTGACAGAAAACAAATATATTGTATAAATTGTGTTGTTTGGTGTGTGAGTGACAGGTAATATCATACCTACAGCATTCTTTTTCTAGTGATATTCTATTTAATAATGAATGCTATATTTATCCCTATTGCATGATAATGAACATGTTTGTTTTCACTTCTGACCAGTGGATGTGTGTCACATATTAATTTGTATGTTGAATTGTACAGAGTTTACTGAGATATGTATATCGTACAACAGTTTCTACTTCATATTTACTCCGTTGCATAGATCATAGACATAGCTAAACTGCAGTGGCATGGAGCTCTTATCAAGTTATTGATTGCATTTGACATATATACTTTGGAATATATTACAAAGTTCTACACTAGTGATGCTCTAGATTATAGTTTATATATCTTGATTTTTAGTAATATTAATTTGTGTAAATGTGCATGCAAATCTAATGTAGGGGAGTAAAAATGTGAGTATTACTACTAAATATGATAAATAAATTGTTTTGTCTTTAATATTGAAAGAACAACTATCGAAATATTATTAAATATCCAGCAAGCAATACTGTAATTTTAATTACTTTGAGTATTAAAAAAGAAAAAAAAAACAATTTTCAATCCACCATATTGCAGCAAAAAATATAAATGACATCATCATTAATATTTGCATCCATGTATTATAATTACTTAATAAATTAGGTGAAATGTATAACTTGGCAAATTGATGTACCAAGTAACATGTTGTTAAATAATTCATACCCTAAGCATGTTTGTAATCGTTACAACTACTGACATAGATAGTGAGAGTGCTAATCTTTCAATTTATAACGCTGGCTGTTCATTGATTATTATGACATTTATATTTAGGACGAAGAAAACAAAACATGATTCGAAAATCAAATTCCTAATGCCAGATGCATTTTCTCGCTACAAAATAAGCTAAAGCAAATACATAATGAAAAATTACCTTCGTATATAGTTCTTTGGTCGTCATATTGTTGTTGATGAAAATATTTTATAAATAAATTTTAACTTCTTATTATTTTACCACGTGTTCAAAACTTCGAAAATCCATTTTAGATATAAATTAAAATAAGCAGGTAGTTTCGCATTACTATTTTTTGATGCGATTGCGAATTGCGAAACGTCACCGACTGAAGTGTTCATTGACACATGTCAAATCTCAGATTCGATTGGTTTGAAGAAAAAGTAATATCGATAAGCATGCGAAAGATAGATTTAGTCTTCTTGCTCACAGTTAAAGGCATGTAAAATTTTCTCCTCCTCAAGAATGTTACGTTTTATTTAGCATTGCGACTGTCGTAACAAGTGCAAAAAATACATCCATAATTTTATTCAATGGAATGAAAGTTTCATAACAAAGATAGATTCCCACGGGTGCTGCCATGTAAAAAAGGTATAATTTAATCGGTCAAGGACAGAATTTCATTTCACGTGAAGTTCTGAAAAATCAATAATTTTGTTATACCCAAATAAAATACCAGTTTTATACTACTGCACTTTTTATTGCATTGCACATTTCTTTAATGCTTACAATAATTAAACAAATCTCATATTCCTACTTTCGAGATCTAAAACGTTTACAATTTAAATTAAAAAAAAATCACTACAAGCCGTCGATTATTAAACATCGTGAATTTCGCATAATATGTAATTATTGATCCAAGTCCGAAAGCTGTACGTCGATTTTAATTTATTAATTCGATTAAGTCTATTTATTTTCTTGAGAAGGGAACCAAGTTTGGCAGGCTTCAGTAGCAATCTCGCAGAGAGCGGTGAAAGCTTTGCTTCTGGAGTCGTACTCTGTAATTAAAATATAATAAATAGTAAGTTTTAATACTACTTATATAGCATCTCCTATTTAAATATAAAAACGTTAGACTATATACCAAATTATAGATTTTATAACTCTATATTTATACACACTTTCTTTCATTTTTAGCTTTTCTACTTCAAACAAATAAAATAATTGACCTGACGTAATTTAGTGAGAAAACAGACACTCAGACGCGAGAAAACGAAGAAAACTTCAGATAATATCAACGTCAGACGGATATCAAACCCAGGCATGGTCATTACTAACTAAGCGGTAGGAACTTCTTATACCTATATTATTATATTTTTAGAATAAAGCTATAATCTCACCAGTAGGTCCTCTCTTGCCAAACATGATCCCGTTCATAGGCGCATTCTTGTAGTTGGCTTCAGTGCGATCTACCAAGCATAACAAAATTACCATGGCTACTACTGTAAAGGCGAACCGCGTCATTGCGCTGAACATCTGTAAACATTTATTTTTAAAGTCGAGGGAAAACTGTTAAAATCGTACAAGTGAGTAACAAAACGAGTAGTCCTTTCTGCAAAGCTGTAACAAAAGGTTGTTCAAAGAACACACTACGTCAATTGTTCCTCAATGAATTTGATGATCATTTGCCATGACCGTGCTCTTATGTTTTTGTATTTGATTCAACTAGAAAGGAACAATGTATCAAAAATATTCTATAAAAACACAGTTTTATAAGGAGAATATGAATGCCAGAAAGTTCAAGCCCGAAGCATTCGTTTTTAATACGAGTGAATTGCCCACTTTTAAATCTACTTCTAGAAATTTTACTTTTAGGGAGATGTTCAAAAAAAAATTGCAAAATGTAAAAGAAGTAGTAGAGCATGTTTCAAATCTGTGTACGATCTTTAAGATTTTGATGAATTTGAGCTCAATAACGAGACAGAAAAGCAATTAGTTAAAAATTCATGCTTTACCTTTTCGTATATTGCTCGGGTTGATCTTATCGGATAAAGCGTGCAACTGATGCAAAGCAAAGATTTTCCGGGCCTTTTATAGCATGAATCTGGAACGACTAGTGCCGGTCATTCAATTAGCGGATTATTGAATCTCCGCCACATATTGACAAGGATTACTCCGGGGACTTAAACTTTGTTAGTGCAGAAGATTATTACGAGAATGAATGAATAATATTTTGATAGTGAGAACTTATTGGGTTAACTTGAGAATAATGTAAAAAGGTTTTATATTCGTGGTATATGAACTTCATAGAGCTTGAGATTTTTTTTGCAGGTGGCCGAAGCGGATGGCCTGTCCAAGACGTAAGAATACTCCAATCACATTACAGAGTCGTATAATGGCTTAGCTTTGTGCTACGAAATTTTCTGCTGAAATTTATTCCTAACTTTTATAATTATGACGCAGTAGTATTACTGCTTCTTTGCACGATTTAACTTTCAATTAAGATAAAATGTTTCCCGAAGTTACCATTCATTTTCAAGTTATTATTACTTTGGATAAACATGTGTTTTTGTGACAATGGCTAGATGCATTCTTGCATGAAATCACTTTGGTATTTAAATATTTGCGATTATTTTCTTATATAAAAGCTACGAGTAAAAACCATGCAACTGGCATTGGAAGAAACAAAGACTATTTTGGGTTCTGCTGCCGTGACAAGATATGGTCTGGAAAAGTTATGGTCTACTAAATTGAAATGGCATATACATAAAGAAGTTCTAAAAATATTTTCGATAGATATTATCCAGGTGTTTATAAGAGAGTATTGCAAGAATATATATTCGAGGTCCGAGATCTTTTTAACAGTGTAACTAACAACTAATATTAGAAGCATGTATACTATTAAACAGAAAGATAAAAACACTAAACACGTCTTGTTGAGAAAAATAGTCTCGTTGAGAATTACTGGCATAGTTTTACAAAGTGCACCCTTAAACCCCAACTTGCAATAAAATTAACGACGTATATTGCACGAGCCTGAAGGTTCAATAAAGCACAAGTTGATAGGTCCTATTGCATATTGAAAATAAAAGCAGACAAACGTGTCATTGACGTAATCCAGATTGATAATGATGATAAAATTTTAAGTCATGTAAAACTAGTAAAAATTAAATCATTGCCAAATCTTAGCACAAACTAAATAAATCGCAGGTGGGAGATTGAAAAAATTAAGTAGTAGAAAATAAGTAATATACCGATAAAGAACAGCTCCTTTGACTGCAAGAGAGTGAAGTAAAAACGTCAAGAATATGATTTCTACTAGGGAAACAGAGAAATCTTCCTACTGCCATGTTTTATGCCGAAAAAACAGAAGAAAAATAGTATTCCTCTAATTTATCCCAAGTCAAAACTTCAATGCTGTTTCGCGAGCTTACAATTAACGTCAGAACCTATGTACTTAAACACCGCTGAGAAAACACCACCACCACCATTTATGCGACTGGTTTTGTATGAGCTTATTGTAGATCTTAGAGAATACCCTTCGAAATCCAGTGGTCTTCCACTCTTAGCCACAACTATACTGTGTAATTAAATAAATTGTTTGAAGAAATCTTATTGCTTTGGTTTAAGTCTTTTTTTTCTAAAGACTTACATATGCTTTTTCAAAAGCAATATTACACTTCTGTGAAGGATTATTGAAGAGCGTGGGCTGTACACGTCACTTAATACCTTAGCGACTCAGCCATCCGAGAAAATGGCTCTTGGTTCGAATCCTGGCTAGCAAAACATCTATAAGTGTGTCCATGCCATCCTCAACACCAGCCGTGTGACTATTATACTGCTAGAGTACTACGAGCACTCGTACCTAAATAAGAAGTGTAAGCGTCCGCATTTATTTTCAAAACATTCATTAGAAAGTTGTTCATTATGTATTAATGAAGTTGGTGGTTATCTAACGTTTTACGCTCTACCAGTTTTTTCTATGATAGAACAAATAGAAAAGTAATCGTATTCCCGTTCATCAATTTCTCGTGCAATATCCTAATTAATTGGATTTGAAAACAATTTTGCTCATTTGATTCGATATCAATTGGATTTGATGTTGTTTCGGGCTTGGAGTATAAAAAGACAAGCATCCTAGAATAAAGCATCACTTCACTTGAAACGTTTGCAGAGCTTACAACGTTTTATACTCTAGAGTTAAAACAGAATATCATAAAAAGTAAGTAAAATGTTAATAACGTATAGTTCTCTTCTGCACGACGTTACATGCCAAAAACTTAACTTATTTCCTTTGCAGAATAAAAATGCATTCCACCACCATTATCTTGTGCGTGCTGATTGTGATTGCACTGATACTTCGGGGCGAGGCTACCTACAAGAAGCCACTGTTCAACGGTTCCATTTTCGGCAAGAGAAACAGCGTTGGTAAGTTTTACAGATTCTTGACTAGATATATGTTGGTATGATCGCGTTATTCAGGAAGAGCTTATATGGGATCCACTACAACACACATTTAAAAGACATAAATGTACAAAATTTGTAATAAATGTCTTATTTCCTCAGTAGAAATATTTATGTTAACTATCTCCGTATATGAGAGATGCACGTGAACGTTTTCTGTTTGTGGTGTACCTTACTGATTCTACAGAAGACGCAATTGTACCAGAACACTCTTGTTTGACATCGCTGGACTTTGTACCACCCAGCTTAATTCAAAAGATACTCGTGCATGTTGCCGAGTTTTTACCTGTCTTAGCCAAAGACACTCAGAAAACTACTTCTCTTCATTACAAAACAATCGTATAATGATTTTACGTGTTAGGGCAGCAATGCTGGAGGATAATCATGTCCACTGCTTCCTTCTTGATGTTAATGTTATGATTGTGCATGGATGGTGTTGAACACATACTATCGTTTTCGTCATTCATTTTGTGCACTGCAAAGAACTGGAATGACTTGTTTGCGTTGCTCTTCCCTTCTACTTACGATGTGGGAGGAAGAGGAAAGTGAACAGGCTTTTGAAAAATAGAGCAGTCAATATCTCAGTCTTCATCGCCACTTACTATCAGATGGGATTGTTGTGGAGCATTAACTTATTTTATGTAAAAAAAAACAGGTGTCCCGTCCGCTCGATTGCCAGCTATTAGTATAAGAAACTAATATTTGATACATATTGTTTTTCAGACTATGACACTACCAAAGCTCTCTCTGCTCTTTGTGAGATTGCGTCTGAAACTTGCCAAGCTTGGTACCAGGCGCTGGATAAGAAGTAAAATCATTTACGTCCTAGTTTGTTTACGAGTATATGGCCGAAATTTAATTAATAATATTCACATGCATTTTCGATGTTACTCAGAATTCTTGCATTCTCCTTATAAAATTATTATATGACACTTTATGGTAGTGTGATAATTTATATAAAAATATTTACTTCCAGCGATACAATAATTGCTGAAAAATACAATTTAATAAAACATTTATAATTTGTGTAAAAGTAGGACTTAAATCTGCTTTGACAATGTTGACAATATAAGCATTTTGAACTTAAAATGTAATCGTTATTAATAATTTACTAATAAAGTGTGTAAACCCAGAAATTTATTTTTTTCACTTCCTCAATCATCGCGTGTGGGTTATGATGGGGAAAAAATTCATGGAAAAGGTTGTTGCTAACTTTGAAACATACAAATACATACAATACAAATACAGAGTTCATCTAATGCAATCAGTAGCAAAATGCACTATATTTCGAGCCTAGTCAACAAGTTCTTACCCTATGGCAGCAGCCAAGATTATTCAAGGCCTTCATGCTATTTAGGTTATAATAACAATCGTACGGACCTAATCTGGCCAAAAAACCCTGTCCTGAATGAGCGATCTAAAAATGTTTTTTCATAAAAATATATTATCTCAGTCAGGAAATGAACGTGGACCCCGTTTCTTGAAGTCACAATAGGGTCAATTTTCGACGCCAACACTGAAGACCACCATCAAGTGGACTACAACGGATTAATTTTATGAAATCCCCTAACGTAACTGGACCACTCCCATCTTGTTTGAGCAAAGCTTAGTGCTAATAGATTTGTATACTGTCAGAGATGTGGTTTCGAGGTTAGTTTAATCCTTCCAGTGTAATGACCATTAGAGCTGGTTTACATATTGTTTGCGATCGGCTTTAAATTTCTGGTTAAATATAGTCCGAACTTTAAATTAATGGTTCTAACAGGATACTATAAGTAACTCGCTATACATAAGAAAAGGACTTTGATGATTGAAAATCCCTACAAAATTATTGTTTTTATTATATTAACAAAATACATATCATTAACGTTAACAAGTTAGTTCTTCAAGCAAAAAAATGAGTATAACGCCAGGTCTAGGATTATGTAGATACAAATTTGGTTCAAAATTATATTTTAAACTAGCGAACCGACTTCGCTTCGCTTCAGAAAAGCTACGCCTTACGCTTAGACCCTTTAGCTTAACACCTGCATTGTTTTAAAACGACTTTTTCTCATTCTATTAATTAGAAAAAATATACCTATTAATTAATAACTTTTTTATTTATGAATTCATTTAAATGATACGAACTTTAAATATTAAGTAATGATTACTGCAATACATTAGCAAAAACTATAACGGAATCGGTTTAACCATTTCTGAGATTAGGGCACACAAAAGCACAGACCAACAGACTAAATTTCTAACGACTATTGTTGTGGGTACTATTGTATTAATAAAGGCCTCTTATTATAGTTTTTCTCATAATGTCCTTCGTGTACAGAAAGCGATCAGTTAGAATTTTATTATATGTATAGATTCTACGGAATCCTAAAGGTTATGAAATAAGAATGGAAAGATTTGTGTGTGTAATAAAACAATTGTGTATACTACGCCAAAACATTAAACATTGCTAGTTACGTTATACCTTATTTACAGTTTCCTTTTACGTATTAATTATCACTTACTTGAAATGAAACGTAATCCACTTGAAACATAATTACAGTACCGAGGTTCTTCTTCATAAATAAGTTTTCAAAATTTTATTGGTAGAATTTTAATATAGAAGAACATTTCAACCATTCAAAACGCTGACCTACAAAATTTTACCCAATGAAAATCAAATACCCAGGTTGGCCGTCATCTGTCAAGTGTCAAATTGTTTTAATGGCTGCTTAGGTTGATATTTCGTGAAACGTGTGTGGTAAATTCTATTTTTCGCAGTTATTTAATAATTATTTCTAGAATTACTTTTCTTACCAACTGCTAAATTAAATCTCCGAAGAGTTATAATTTCAATGAAAGCCTTCAAGTGTTGTAAGAATAAGAAGAGCAAGAAACGCTATATCCAAAGTCCGTGTTGAGGTAAATTACTATTTTTACTAATTTTCACGGTGATATTATCATCGAGACGAATTACTAAGGCGATTGTGTGTGTCCAATTTCATATTATCGATTAATGAACTCAAATTTATTCCACGGTTCTGAGCTTAGTCTAAGAAAATCTTGCTGTTAGTAAAGCCAACTTGTTCGAAATATTAAGTTCATCTAAACATAATCGCGATGTCGTAATTAATGTTTTGATACTAAAAATAATGTATAGTAGCTTATCAGTGTGTGCTCAAGAAACGGGAGATCGGATTCGTGATACTTCGAGAATGTAGTCTTCAATTGTAGTGGTATTATGTATTTATATTTGAATCATTTGTAAATTAAGGTATTAACAGTTCACGTATTTATCTACAAACAGTTATTAATCTTTGTTTGTACTTACCGTGTTTGTTCCAAATACATTTTTACTATGTGTAAATTTACTTGTGTACATGGTGATTTCTTCAATATGATATCACATGAAACAGTGCTTATAACAAGTGAATTTTATTGAAGTGATGTGAGATAATGTGTGTTGTAGTGCTATTGTTTATTTTCAGCATGCAAGGAAAGACAGAAGAAGAAAAGTTAAGAACAACTAAAATCAAAATTTAAGATGTCTGTCATAGAACCTCCTATCAAAAAGACCAAATTTAATTTTGACAGTAATTTAGTTCTTCAAAACCTAGACAATTACATCCAAACAATAAGGCTCCAGCCTAAACCCCTTAAAATTATTATAGCTGATGACATTTTCAATCCTATACCTACCACTAATGTTTATATTGGCCACATCATTGATTCGAGCCTCATTTCAAGAACCATGTTATTATTAAATGAGAAAATACCTTTAAAAGCTTTACAACATTTGAAAAGAGTGAAAGGGCGTGACATTCTTCTCTGTCCTGTTGACTTTTTAAACAATACTTTATCTATACAAAAGTATTTAGAACTAAATGTACCAGAATTAAACAATGTGTTTGAGTATTTTAAGGAAGTTTCTGTACCATCGCTACCTCCGAAGGTGTCAGTTCAATATAAAGAAGTGAACAAGATGTGGTCTGTAAATTTTCACCCTGACAAATACCTGGAAAAAATTACTAATAACACTCTTTTCAGTGATGATGAATTAAAATTCCATAGGCAACTTATGGCATTGACATTTGAGATAGCAAAGTGGTATGTTATAAGACATAAGTTACAGGACATTGTCAATTTAAAAGACATTAATGTGGCAATTGTGTTGGATCCAGTAGTTTCATCTGTTGTAGCTGTGGCTGTGGACGATCGGCTGAGGCATCCTATCCAGCACGCAGCCATGCTTGCCATAGATAATGTAGCCAAAACTCAAAATGCTGGTGCATGGCTATCCGAAGAGGAGAAAAATCAATTGAATAGAACACACAGTGGCATTAATAATGACCTATATTCTTATTTATGTGAAACATTTACAAGCATAAAGTTTGGAGCACGACTGTTTGAAAAACGTAAAAGTGAATCTGACAACAAGGATGCATCTAATGGACCTTACTTATGTACTGGATACTATATATATTTGATGAGAGAACCATGCATTATGTGTTCCATGGGATTAATTCATGCTAGAATAAAAAGAACATTCTTTTGTTTTGATAATAAAAATCATGGGGCCCTACAATCCAGGGCAATGTTACATTTGAATCCATCTTTGAATCATCATTTTGAAGCGTTTACTGGATTTTTATAGCAGTATTTTTTATGTAATATTGTTATTATTTAAAATAAAATATATAAAATATTATTTCTCTTTAGATTTATATTCAACTATGTTACAAGCACAATCCAAAGTTTGTTTATGCAATTTTGGTTTACACATTGATAAAATACTCCTTTAAGAATTTCATAGAGACTGGATTATGTGTATCAGCATAGTACATATGTCAAGTACATTGTCATCAATTTTAGCATATATTATCTATAAGCTACTGATATAGCATAATATATGTATGATAACATTTCAAAAAATACTTACTTAGATGTGGAGTGGTCTTTTTCAACTAATAAAAATATTTTGGGTGTTCTAAGATTTTGTACTAAGTTAGTACTACAAACTGAACATTTGGAACTAGTTTTGCTTATGTATTGAATTTAAAAAAAAATTGTATATGTTTATATGCATGTTATTATTTACAAACTATAAGAAGGTGATTATAGTATACTTAAAAAATCTTATTATTTGGTGTAGAATATTTTGACATTTCTATTCTAATATTGCTTGTAACTCAGTTTCTAATTATTAACATTATTAAGTACATTAAGTTTATTGTGGATTATAAATATCACATTCATAATATATATGCTCTAAGAAAAGACCATCCCTCCATGATAATAATAGTCTTAATCTACCTTTAATGAATCCAATTACGTCGGCAATATTGTCTGCATTGATATTGATTCGATGTTTATACCCTATTTTCTTTTGCTCTTACGTGTTTAGATTAAATTAGCATGTCTTTGCTTTACGATATACAAAGTAACTATAGCAAATTTTGTATAGCATATTAATGATTTTGCGTCATCCTTACTCTTTTGTTGGCACTAAAAATATCGATAAAGCGTTTAGGGGCCTACGTATAAATCCTTTGGAAATAAATGGATCTTGATGAGAATAAATGAAAAAACGTTTAATAGCGTATAATATAAATCACACGCGCCCTTATATCACTTCCCCGGCCGCTTGCTTGTTTAATATATACATTAACGATTCGTTGAAAGGATGCTGTCATTCTAAGAGCCAACCTTTTTCGGATGGTCCGCAAGAAACTATACATATCCAACATAAACAAAGTAGTGATTCCTTTGTTAATTTCTCACAGTTCGGCACATGCATCTAAAAAATAACGCGTATATAGCGCGATCTTTACAATGGCTTGGAAATACCCAATCGATAATCTAACTAACGCAACAAATGCACCATTTATCGATTGTATGGCGAATCAGAATCGCCGTGGAAAATGTGGCCTTCAAACGCTAAACGTGACATTAAATCGATTGATCGCTGAAAAAGATTCACACACACATCCATACAAATTTAAATTCACGTACTAATCGCACACAAACAAATGCTTTGATGGAGTTGATTACGCCATGAAGATACTAAATTGAATGTGTAGATTGGATGACAATTTATAGGGTTGATATTTTGTATATCACATTACAATTTTATTGTTAAAACTTGCTTTTCTTAAACAATTGTAAGTAAACCAATGACGTCTGGATCAGAATCGGATTTCGTGTGGGATTCGGCTTTGAATTTGTACATAATTACTTTGTGAGGCACTTAGATTAAAATTAAAATATTTTGGATAGGGGGATAACTCATTTTCCGTCATCTTTAATAGATTTTTTATCTAAATTTTGTAATCATAAAAAAAAAGTAATACCACCCTCATCCCTCTTTATTCACAGTGTTAGTTCATTCCGAGATCTACTTGAACTTAAAGAATAAATACGAAATGTTTTTTTTCCATACAGTTAATTAAAATAAAATCTGATGTGACAAACAGACACACACACAAGACACACGGTATTCTCCAAGGGTCCGGTTTTTACCGGATGAACAAAATAAAAAAATATTGGAGTTAGCTACGCGTGTTATACCTACTATAACCTATCCCTATACCTTCGCTTCGGCAAAAGCTGTTCAGAACAGATTAATTGCTCGGATTTTAAAAGTTTCCTAGATTATATTCCATAATATAAGTTAAAAACGTGCCTATAAATAAATCCATTCAGTGGATTTAGTGCAATACCTGTGCGAACATACAGACAGACAAAAAATATTTCGATTCAACCCGTTACAGAATTATTATCTGTATGGATTGACGATTTAGAAAATGTATTATATACTTCATGAGCAATTACAAATCCCTTCAAATAGGTCGGAAGAACGCCATATCTCATTCAATTGAGATGACGAATTCATGATTGGTTATAATTCACAGAACCATGGTTCTGGCTTCCGCAGTGAGTGGTTTCATTGAGAGATATCGTTATACGGTGGTTGATGTTAATAGATACGATTTTGTATATCGGCATTATAAACATGTTATTAAGAAAGGGTGCAGGTTTTGCATAACCGATATTTAAAAAAAATATACAATTACAATTATAGTGTTTTTGATTTATTCCTATCCGAAAAGATTATTGGATGGATAATTGTGAACTTCATTAACTTCAATTTTCTTTAGTTCAAATTTTATTTTTCTCGAAGTTTTCAAATGAAGCCGATCAGTTTTTTTTTTTTATTTATTTATTAAAATAATGAATTTCAAGAGGACTCCAAATCCATTTTCTACTTTCATTATAAAACATTATTATACTTATTAATATATCACTGTTCGTCCTTATCGACCGATTCATCAACGCGAGGCAGAAAGGGCTGTAGCTAGAAGCAAATTTGATCATAGACAACCTATACAACGGAAACAAAAAATAAGTAATATAAGATATGAAATATTGTATTGGAGTTCTACATTGTTGTATCTAAATTAATGAAAATTTGACTTTTTTGTTATGTTATGAATAGAAAATTCTTATAAAAGTGATAAAAGTAAAGTTTCAGAAGCGAATCGAAGTCATAACATTTACTTATATAGCATAAAAAAGGGCGTTACAATCCTTACATCTTCAAGGGCAAATTAATGTATCCGACAGCTTTGGCGATTTAGAGAACATGTTATATTTGCGTCAAAACTGCCTTAACTTTTTGCTGGGAAGAGTTTAGACGAAAAGTAAATATGAAACAATAACAAAAAAAAATGTCTTATTGACCTTTTGGTTTTGCCTAATATTTTTTTTGGTATTTAATATTATTATTTATATAGAGTATCAAATATTCCTGGGAAATGAAGACGTACGTACAATCCTGGTGTATTATTGTAAAAGCTGTTTTAACTAAAAATATTTACAATCAGGTTGGATTGTAATAAAGCATTTATAAAAAATTAAAAATTGCTTATTTTCCAAATAGTGTTGGGTCTTAAGAGAAACAATAAAAAATATATATATAAATAAATCTTGCATTCTCTGAATACTTGTAGCCTACAAGCTTCCAAGTAAATCTGGAGTGAATTGAACACCGATGAAAAAGTGTTTCGTGTATTATAATGTCGATTTATTAATCAATAAATTTAGACATTTCTAGTTACATTTTTGTTTATAAAATATCAATAGTAGTGATCAATAAAGCAAACAAAAAGAAAAAAAATTAGAAACAAAACAATTTTTAAGTAAACGAAAAAAGGCATTAAAGTTTACGTATCAAAAAAAACTGGCGTACTACACTGTGGTCAGTGTGTGTACCAATTGTCTTCCCCTTCATTGTGACAATTTAAGCCCACTAAACCACAGAGTCTATAGCATTCCAGACCACCGCTGGATTTGAAAGCGTGCGTGCGTTTGCCTCGTTAATATTTTTAATTTATCCTACCATTTTTTTGCATCAACATTCAAAATGAGTTCTGTGAAGCAATCGCGTGCTTTTGACGCTTTTTGGTGAGTTTTTGTTTTCATCCAAGAAATGCACTGACGTAGAGAACAATTTGTTTTTTTTTAATATTTTACTATATTAAGTAATATGTGTTTAGAAAATTTGTAACTAATTTAAATTGCTTATTTTATTGACGAACACATTTAATTAAATAAAAATCAATTGCTGCATGAAAGATTAGCGGCCTATCCCGACTTCGTTCGGGTTTAAAAATTATTAAATGTTATGATATATATTTAACAATCTTTCCAGAATACTGTACCTTTCAAATGTTTTTTTTTTTCAAATAGACGTGGTTCCAGAGACTACTTTCTGTATCCACACAGACTCAATAAATTCTCCTCCTCTCTTTATAATATTAATATATATCATCCCATGAGAATTGTCAGGACAAGGTGTATAAGAAAGAAATTTTTTGGCAAATCCACTGTAACCCTGTAAGAGTCGATTTTTCGGATTTATATTTTTGGGAAAAAGTCTCAATAACAATGTGATATTCAATTTAACAGTTTTGATCAATAAATTAATTTACATATTTAGTTTTTTTTTTTTTTGCTCAATGATCTTCGTATTTTCTTTATTAGTAAACGGCATTTTTGCGTAGCTGGGTAGCTAGTTTTCTTTGTTTTAAATTACGTGGAGCAAGTACAACTGAGGTATGTAGGTACTCGGTATATTACTGGTAAAATCTTTGTCTACATCTATTATTTCCTACTTTTACGGCTAAAGTAAAAAAGAAAGTTTACATTTTTTTGTAAGTTTAAATCAATCGACCAAATCAAACCTGTCGTTTTGTTTGGAAATCCGGTTAAAAAGCAGTTTAAATTTAATAATTAAGTACCACCACGAACGCTTTACGGAAAAAGAAATATTATGTTTGAAGGAGCACAGTTTTATAACAGATTATCAAACAAAGTCAAAAATGTAAGAACCATACACCAATTCAAAAAATAAATTAAAGCTATTTATCGGTAACCACACGCCCAATAACACCGGCTTAAGACAATAAGATTTTAAATTTATGCTGTGTATTTTCTCATTTAAGTGAACTATGTAATGTTCTTTTGAGAAATAAATATCTCTAACCTTAATTATTTTAACTTGGAACTATCTTGCATACTCCGCTTCAAACCCGACCCGATGCCAATAAATCCTGTTTGAAGAAACTTACAATATCTCCACGGTAATATCTTTCGTATTACTTCGAGTTAGAGCTCATTTTAAAACAGCATATTCATGTCATGTACCGACGTAGTATTTAACGGTCGTTGCACTGAATATTCCGCTTTATTACGTCGGATTAGAGGTCAGTCTTTCATAGCATGAATGAAATGACCGCCGGAGTACTTAATAGTTAAATGCAATTTAAGTCTTATTGTTACATGTTAGAGGTCATTTTTGAATAGGGCATATTTAAATTGGTTTGTTTGTTCCTTAATTGCAAAACGACTCTTTTCCTTTGACATGTCTCCCTTAGATTTTCACAAAGATAACTTCATTCTTATTGAAATGTAAAATTTTTAAGTATCGTACTGAAAATTTCATCTTTTCAGAAAAAAATGTGGGAAAAGTTGTATCTTAAACTGTGCAAAACTTTAGTATAGTTTATTGTGAAGCCACTTCTTGGTTGATTCTTGGTTCGGTAGGCATGGTCGCTACCAACTAAGCTACAAAATGGTTGTTATGAAGTGGATTAGACCTTTTATCTTCAGTCTGGATAAGCCAATATTTTCAAATTCCGCACCATTCTCTTTATTTGCAATGCAAGGAGCAAGACTCAAGCCACCATCAACAGACTACGTAGTGAGCCTTCCTTTTCTCAAAACTAAACGAAAAAAATAATAAATAAAATCTGCTCTTCTTTACAGACTCTACAGATCTCTGGATCGTCTTCCGTTCACGTGTCAGCATCCTGTGAGAACGAGACAGAACTAGAACAAACCGGTGCGTGATTACCCATTTGAACGAGACAAACGGAAAGTGTCAGCACCGTCGCCGGCAACATTGATGGAACGAACTGTCACCGTTATTTACAGACGTGTAATGACTACATTCGCTTCGACGCTTCTGCTCATTGACTGACTACGGCCATTTTGTTTGGTGGTATCGCGACCATTAATGGTGAGTTCTATTAAGTTGTTGACATACTTTCTTTTGAAGAGGGAAGAACGATGGTTACGTAGCAATTAATAATCTAATATTAAACCCACGTAAATATTATGTTCGCCAAAGTGTATGAGGTTTATCTGATGTCAAGCGGCAGCTGCCGTCCATGGATTTCTATCTTCTTGATCTCAAAAATCCCGCTATTCTCGAATGATAGCTATGACATCTTTGGCTAAGTATGCTACTGAGAAAAACCATTAAATGTAATGAAAACAATATTAACATTTGAACTATTTTTCCCCCATTTTTTTTAAATTTGCCCTCGCTTTACTTTGGTTAAATTTCACCAGGATACGGATCCATATCCCGAGATAATAAATATTTTACACTATAACCCATAACATAAGTTTAATGGTTTTAACGTTATACGTATACATACAGACAGACAAACGAACATTTAAAAATATATTTTTACATATACGGCTCCTATACCGTTTTATTACTAGTATGACTTATGAAAAAGTAATTATTATTTATTTTAAGAAACTATTGGATCTGTCTGAAATCCTGTCTTAATTGAAATTATGGCTTGTTCAGATAATTTAGGAGTGCCACATAGTACAGTCCAAAGGTTTAACTTTTCTCTACTCAGGCAAGTAAAACGTAAACAATGTTAGTGAATACGACGTAGGCTTTCTCCTTCTTGACATTGCAAAATGTACAGTTGGGTAAACTCCTACCGAATCGGAAATCCATCTCAGACTGATTACCATAGTACATTGTTATACTCCAGCGCTACCATTAAAGAGAAACAGTCTTGGCCACAACCATGTTTCTTATATAGCGCACTTTGAAATATCTTGAAAAACATATGCAAGCAAGTTAGCATAATCGTAATGGTTGACGCTAAAGTTGGTAGCGACAATACTGGATGTGAGATTCACCTGGCAAACATGTACTTGGAACGCGCAACGACAACCGAGAACGATACCTCGAATTTTGACAAAATAACAACCTTACTATCAGAGGACCGCTATTCTTGCATAAAGAGATCCATAAGTGTACATGGACATCACCCGATGGCTTTACCTGATACCAGATTGACCACCTTGCTATCAGCTGCAGATGGCGACCGTTATTGATGGATGTTCGCAATAGGTGAAGCGGGGACATCTACAGTGACCACACGTTAATAGTCGTCGAACTGCGACATTGGTGTAACGTGGGTAAACTAGATGAGAAGGACACTTATGAGACTCGCACTCGAATTACGGAACTGCTACTCCGCCCTCCAAGTAGAGGATGCTACAATAGTCATGGGAGTGGAATCGCAACGGTCTACCAAGAAAAGAGTTTCAACGTCCCAATCAAGAAACCAGTTTAAGCGCCGAAATTAGATATGGTTTCTTCTCACCCTCAGGGGAGCTCCCAACCACATTCCTAGATAAGCTCCGGAATGGACTCTATAAGGGAAGAGGAACCGTGACCGTACTTAACACACCTGCATGCGTTCAGTGCCATCGGAACTGAAGATTGGGCTGACATGGTCCGCGGCGGAACGTTGTAGCCCAAGACAGAGCGCGATGGCGGAGTATTGTGAACGCTTTCTGCCATATATAGGAGCAACAAAACATGAAGAAGACAGTACACAAAGACCCATAACTAACAACTGAAATAGATACCTCTGATCGCCGTCCCACTCGCTTTGCAACTTTGACGAGAGGTCTGCAAGCCTCAAGAGTAACCCTACCCTAGAGTAATCCTAATATATCTAGTGTCCACCGGCGCAAGGGCGGATTACCTGTGATGAGCAGGAAGCTTCATTATTTCCGTTTGATCACATTTAGACGCCTCTTTGGTGGTCGAGTGGTCTGTCTGGATCGGTAACCAGTAAGAAAATAAATGACCTAAACCAGTGATGGGATATTTTATAAGTTAATCAGGCTCTGAACCGATTGACGTGGTACCAATTAGAAAAAGCGAACATGCTGAATCTCGAACGATGATCTTGATGAAGCATATTTTTGGTCTTTGAACCGTAACTTGAAAGATGAAGATGCCGGCAGCAGGTCTTTATACATCATAAAAAATTCGCGATCAACTATGTAGTTCTGCGAAACACGTTTTAATTATAGCCAATAAGTTTCAATTAAAAAACAAGACGCTACAGAATCTTCTCATTAGATCTTATTGTCTTTAATTGGTAGTATATAGAAACGTACACCGTTTTAGGGTCTTCTAAGCGAGACTATCGTTGAATTGCGGAAAAGGGCTCACTGTACGGCTTGTCCATTGATTCCCGGGGTGGAAAGTGGATCGAGAATATTTTAGACCTGAAATTTGGGCCTAACTCACCTCTAGCGTTCATGTAATCGTTATTTACCTTTGTAAATCTACAGCTGAACATCGAAAACATTTATAATTTGCTCTATCCATATAAAATTAATCATAATTTTCATCTCTGAAAAGGTTTTTCGTAATCAGGTTTGCGGAGGAATCCAAAAATCGACTAGATTTTCATTGATACAAGTTTGGCAATTTGTAACTTTTGAAAACCTTTTATAACTTGGCTAAGCATTGTGGCGCCACCTTCTGTCCTGTGTTTTTATAAATGTAAAATATTTCATATGAAATCTTTACAATTGTTTGAAATTTATGTTTATCTAAACGTACCGAAATCTGAAAGTGGTGCTGTTGTCGTTATGTTGATCATATAACGTTTTCTAGATTCCATGAAACGTAGAAAAACTTCAGCTGCCCTTGTCCTACCGTTAAATCCAATGACAGTTCATT
This sequence comes from Megathymus violae, assembly GCA_003671415.1. Classification (NCBI taxonomy): domain Eukaryota; kingdom Metazoa; phylum Arthropoda; class Insecta; order Lepidoptera; family Hesperiidae; genus Megathymus; species Megathymus violae. The sequence continues at coordinate 3,898,372 of PDGT01000020.1, read as the reverse complement.
GAAAACTTTGACAAATAGTTCGGCAATACTTTACGTTTTGGTACATTTGAAAACAAGCTTTGTAAACTGGGTGATACATTAGAAAAATTTTGGCATTCACTAAATATTAAAAGAATCTATATTAGAATACAAAACATTGAAAATATTGAAAATAATACATTTATCGAAATCACAGAATTTTGTCTTTTCTGAAATAATTTGTAATTTTAAAATATCGGTCTTTCTAATGCCGCAGCTTTATTCGGCCATAAAGTTGCATCTAAAGAAGATTGAGCCGTACATACGGAATCTTTTTATTGGTCCCAATTTTAATGGTCAATTTTTCATTGACTTTTACAGTTAGTAATCTTATTATAGTCAAAAAATAGAAGAATCCTGACTATAAGAATCTTTTTAGGATTACAAATATGTTTCTTTTAAATACCTATAATAATTTATTGTGTTTATTTGTATTTATAGGGATATTAAAAATTTTCTGAATCGTCCTAAAAGATTATCGCGTCTTTCAAATTTTTCTAGTACATTACATTCGGGATAGTGTGCGAAAATATCTTGAATGAGTCCGGTTATATCATGCTGAGATGACATCGTACGGAACCTCATTCTTACAGAGAGGTACCCAAGAAAACTGTCTTGACTTGACGACCGTGTGACCCTGCCAACCAAGTGGTCCAATTCCCGTTGAGCGCAGACCATACACGCTCGCCATTGGTCAGAGAATTAGTGGCAATATTACGTATTTATTCATTTGACCGTCGCTCTGCCATCAATTTAGCGATTCAACGAGGTCTATTCGCTCGAGTCCTCAGAACATCTTGGGCATTCAATCTTTGTATATTACACCTTAATAGCGCGGAAGTCTGCGTTCGAGATAAGCAGTGCAGAATTAACCAAACGCTGCGTTTATCCATTTTCAAAATGGTGGATTGAATCATGTATTTACGGGACGACGATGGACGCATCATGGCACTATTAATGTGGATTTTCGCCAATATGGCCGCCGTGTATTGACTCGTGCGCAAATCGGACTTTTCTTAAGTGTTTTAGTGGTGCAAGGGACTCATATAAAGGTGAGAAGAAATAGTTGGTGGTTTCCACATTTATGGATTTTCCGCCGATATGAATGTAACAGTCTTCTGATTGTGAACTGGTAATGTTAATTCTTTAAATTTCATGTTAAGATTCAAGTTATCTTCTCCTTTATTCAGCGTTTCTTCTTTGGCCTTAAAATTAAGCTTAAGTAATTACATACTGCAAATGATTACTTATTGGAATTATTTTCTTTCTTTTTTGATTTTATAAATCATTTCTATATAAGATATTTCTCTAAGAATTTTAAACAAAATATTAATTTAGCCTTTTTGGAGTTGCGTATTTTCCACTAATATTGGGGCCAAATTTTAATTTTTGCGAAATTATGATAACATTTTATACTTATACCTTGCACAAATTTGAAACTCAAGTCATTCTTCAAGCCATTCCGTTCCAGTCATCGTATTTTTAAAAGAATATTTTATCAAAATTAAGATTTTCCATCTTTATTTTCGTTATACGTGACACATTCAAAAAATTTAGAGAAACAAAAAAATTGAGTTCTATTCTAAATTTTTCATTGTATATTCTTTTAAAGAACTCTACCAACATGTATGCCAATTTTCATACATCTAAGCTAATTTTCCAACAACTTTTAGTTCACCTAAGATACCTCGTCCACAACCTGCTCGAAATCTGTTAGCGCATTTTTCGGTGTTGACAACCGTATCCTTTACAGCCCAAAGTTTTACTAAAAAAAATGAGACTGTACTAGATCATGACAGGTGATCCAACATTTTAACCTATGTACAGTCCAGAAAATCCCTAATTTTGAGCGCTTAATACGCTTAGGACGAACACGTTGTCATGATGAATGCAGTATCCAAAGTATCCAAACTAAAATCAAAGGTTCATCAACTGTTATAATGTTGTAAAGCACCGAGATGTGTTTGTTCAAAATTTAGCCACCATGTCACGGTATCATTCTGCGCGGAACTGCTTCTAAACATCTGTGAGATTGTGTGGTATCCGACGCTTCGAATAAGTGAAATTCTTCATACTTAATTCGCCTATTCTCTTCAAAGTTTTCTTTAATGCTAGCACATTTCCATCCGTAACAGGCGTCAAAGGAGTAAGTGGTACTGGCTTCATTTCTTAATTATCGATCGCGCTTTAATTCATTATATCGTTGACCCCTGTACGTTACGATATGGGGTTCTTTAAAAAGAGTGTCTATCGTATCCTTCAAGGCCGGAAACGCATTTGCAGCTCCCTCGATGCTGCGCATATCCATAGGCGACGGCGACCTCTTACTACCAGGTGGGCCATATGCCTGTGTGCCATGTCCATTACATAAAAAATACATAGTTACTTTATAAGTCTTTATTTGTTTTGAGGGACTGATTTTAATTTGTGGTACGAGATTACTAGGCTGCTCAAGTGTAGATAAAATTCAACCTCCCGATTACACACGAATACTTGCTGATCTGCATAGCATAAACTATGTCACAATAGTTTTAAGCGTCCTATTAACCCAAAACAAATTCATACCTTTTGTTGTATCATACAAAGAATAGTTAAAAAGAAACAGAAGGAATAGTTTATTTAATTGTCCTAATGAAATAATTAGAAACAAAAAAATATAAGTATAAGAAGAAGGACAGTGGACTGTATTTGCTGCTGGTGGTGGGCTCAATGAAACACAGGCGAAACTATCAGTCAAAGCACTTCTGTTTTATATAGAAAATGTTAATGTTCACATTTAAACATTACATTTTAACTTTACGTCAATACTGCGACCGCATGAAAAAAGGAAAAATGTTGTCATACTTCCAACAACCAATTATTAATGTTGGACTAACAAGGTTTAAAAGTCGTTTTCTTAGTTGGAGAATTTTGTTTAGGAACATATACAGAAAAAGAAACTATCCTGAGGAAACCAGCACTTGTGAACATCTCTGCATTGGGTTTTTATAGATTGTAATTAATGGAATAAAAATTAAAACAAACGTTTTGTAGTTACATTGTAAAATAAACAAAATCTGAGTATTCCCAACTAATTCTGTGTAACATATACGCATGGTTCATGTAAAAGTTTTTAAAATCAATAATCTTCTTTAAGAATAATCACATATTAGTATTTTGCTACCCACAAAACCACAGAAACCGTCTATACCCACATTTAGATTTTTTTTAATGTGACACAACTCATCTTGAATTCTAAAATCAAATATAATAAATCTGTCACCAATACAATCTCTTAACGTAGTGTCTGGACATTCAATTTTTTGTCAAATTTCATAATAGTTATTCCTTTTATGACTTACCGACATTGATTTGATCATTTTGAAAATTTTTGTCTGTCTGTGTATCCCGTTATATCTGAAGAATGGCTTGACCGATCTCAATGAAAATTGGTGTATAGTAAGAACACGTGATTGCACAGGTGATAGGCAATATAAAATAGCAATAAACCAAATTGATGAGGTCTAATCAAGGCTAAAAACAAATTTTTAAATAATCATGTTTATATAATTAATTAGCTGTACCCTGCGCGCGTTGATACGCCACCAACTATGGAAATGGAATTAGAATGACAGTGGCGCCATCTGTCGAAATTTGGTCGTACCAACTCAGAAACCTTCGTGGGCTCATGCACATATATATACAAGATAAATTGTTCAATCCCAAGGAAATCGGAGAAAGGCGCTGATCTATATTTCAATCTATTTTTTTTAATGTAAATAGCCGAAAAACAAGCGTGCAGACGAGCCACCTGATGGTAAGTGATCACCGTCATTTGCGTCTTCGAGTAAAGCAAATATCTATAATCTAGTAGCTCTTTATTAAAAAATAACATTAGTGAAAACACACGGTATCCTAATTGATATAGTTCAGAAAAAATGTTTTTTTTTTGTTAATTTTTATTTCTATATCAAGCTTTGTGGTATTAACCTTAATAATTTGTGTTGGCTACAATTCACAAGTCTATATGCCCTAAAGACGAATCGCATTAGACGAATCAACTTGTAACAATTTAGTAATTAATATGTAGTGACATGTAGGCGTTATACTACAGACACAGTATTATCCTTGGATAAATAAATTCAATAAAAAATTGAGTTACAGTGTTAAAATAGCGACAGAGGCACTATTGCATTCACTTACTCATGCAGGTACTCTATAGATTTTTAGACACATTTTTCCCTCCTTTTCTTCCTGTAACATAATTACTCCGAAAATAGTATATTTATGTATGTTGATACTTATTTATTAAAGGTAATTTATCGCTTTTTTTATAAATAAACATTCACACAGGCAAACCCCCGCATTAAGATTTCACGGCCTGTTTACCTAGGTTAAATGAACAAAAAGTAATTTAAAAACCGGATTGAGTAAAAGCGTAGTCAGAAAAGAAGTTACAAAATTCGCTTTCCTGTACCAAAGCCCGCGAATATACTCTCCACTAGGGCGCCCACTGGAGCCCATATTTATATAAAAAATTCTACTTTCGGCACCGAAATAACAGCAAAGCCAAAATTCATGTTGCTTCAGACATTTTATTTATGTGCTTCAGTTTGAACTGTTTTGGAAATACTAAATACAATCGTCTCAATAATTAAGCAGAGCTTGGAAGAATCAGATTGTATGCAGTTCTGTTGGAGTTGATTTTAAGTTACAGGCTGCAGTTGACTTTTCTTAGATGGATTGTGGTCTCATGAACTTCCTCCATGTGGAGGGAAAAAACTGAACTTACTCTCATTTCCTCCTAAATACGCGTATTAAAGGCTCAAATCTCTTTGTTTCCAGGAGCCGTAGTATCACCGCCTCATCCACACAAGAGGCAGCATCGAGAGACGTCAAATTCGCGAGCTCACCAATCAGTGCCCCATGGAGGCCATTCTCAGCCGCCAACGGACATACTTGATCGGCAACCGCTTCACCAAGAAGATATTCCCCGGCATCTTCCCCCACATACAGTATCACCTCTGTCGCTCTAACACAAACATGCTCCTGAAAATAGAGAACGAACTTCTCCAACGACACCGGCAAAGAGAGACGACAGGCATCAAGAAACTATACAACTCATTCTTCGTCCTGTTCTAACCTAATCGCCGGCACACAGTCTCATCTATCATCCAATCATCGTTCATTCAGTGACTTTTTAGTGTAGTGTCGGGCAATGGCCCGGGTGTGATGGAATTGTACCAGGGTAGCAGAGACTTTGAGGGATTTAGCATGCATGACGGCCGTAAAGAGGACCCGTTCACTTGGGAGTCGACTGTGAGATTGACGTTGGTGGGGAGTAACGAAGAGCTCGGCATGTACCTAGAGGAGCGCGGCGGCGGCGAGGGGAGAAAGAGGAAATGGCATCAAGAAGGCGGGAAGATGATGCGTCGTGATGACGGTGAAGAGAAGGAGCTGCGAAAAATTCCACCTAAGAAGATTATGGGTGAGTATATGTATATAGTTCTATTGGTTTAAGTGCAAGCAACGATAATTTTCCCAGCATAATGTAAGAACTCTAGACAGTTCAAAGCTTACGGAGCGTGAGGGGGGGGGGATACGGTCCCAGATCACTAACAACACTCTGAGAAGGACTTTTACGTTGACATTCTAACATCATACACGCCTCTCGCATTATAATTATTTATTTCGTTATAGTATTATATTTATCATGGTATGCCCACGTAATGCGCAGGGAGGAATGTCATGCGACCAGAAAAATGGTGAAAATGTAAGTGGATGGATGTAAGGGAAGGGGAAGACCGAAGAAAAGGTGGATGGACTGCGTGGAAGATGATATGAAGATTAAGGAAGTGTGCATTGAAATGACGAAAAATAGAGATGCGTAGAAGAAACGGACAAACTGTGCCGACCCCGAGTGATTGGAATGAGGGCTGGGAAATGATGATTCCGTTATAGTATTACTTTTCTATCATGTGACAAACCTGTCCAAATGACACAATGGTGATAGCGGCGGCTTTTATACCAACGTCAAACGTTATGGACCACGAAGTTGTTACACTGTTGAATCTTTTGTACTGCACCGCCAAATTCTGACGTGTAGTTATTACAAACAACTTCATGTTTCAAGTTGCTTCAAGAAGGGTGTTGAGGCTACGAAAGTAACAGATGAGTTGTAACATTTTTGCCTTCAAAAATAGCAATGTACACTTTGAGAAGAAGGTAGTTTTGTTTGAGGCGAATAATTACGATGTTTGTAAAACTTCTTATAATTAGATGGACCGTTCCTCACCTACAATTTTCGTGCAAGCACAATTTAAAATTAAGATTCCTACTAAGAAGTTCTGCATAGTCTGGAGGGCTCGACACCGAAAATCAGTATTCTTACGTTGCGGTACTGATTTTCATTGGTGTACCCATAATCATTTATACGAATCCGTAATCGGATAAAAAGTTTCGAATGATTTCAGATAGGCACTGAACCTTAATTAAACAGGTTACGACAGATTTGCGGAGCTGGTACACTTATTATTTTATTATTAAGGTTTTTTCTATGATAATAATACGTAATAATAGCTAGAAAGAATGTCTAAACTGTTACCATGCAAATACATTATATATTTTTTCCAAGTCCAAAATCATCCGTAAGCGTAATTATCAGAAACAGTCGGATAATCTGAAATAATTTAATATCCGTAACCGTACAAATTTTACCTATAGAGCTGAAAATAAAAATGAATATTTAGATTGAACAACAGATTATATTTGATTATAAAAGGAAGAGAGACCATACATATCCCACCCGTGCATCAAAAAACGCAAAATTCGTTGTAGCTAAGGTTAACAATTACTATGGTAGAAGTGAAAGACGATTGATTACACCAAGCTTGATTAACGAATTGCCAAAAGATATATATACCTAATACCAATATTACCAATATACAAACAAATATAATAAGAATGACAAAATCAAACTTAAAGCTATGGTGCGTAAACACTATCTGTCCTTGTGTCCGTAGTCAATTTGGTAACTAATCGGTGGACTGTGAATACAGGGATGCGTGCTTCCATATTTCAACATAATGAACAGAAAAAATAATAAATTATAATAGATAAATAAATAAACACACACCCGCCCGCGTATATGCACACACTCACACTCACACACACACCTGTAATACATTGTTACACACCCATAGATATTTATATAGAAATATTTTTATGTTAACCTACTTATAATATGATTTTATTAGTATGTAGATTACACATGTATCCACGAAACCTACACTGCCGACAAACTGTGCTGCAGTTTGGCACAACTTTGTAATTACGAAAACTGTTTTAAGGTGTTAAATAAATAAAAAAATTATGATCACTGTGTTGTGTTGAAAGAAAACAAATCTATTGAAACATGTTCGTGAATGAGGTTGCTGGTGTCATATGTGTAGTCCCTCTAGCGGGAACACGCGGTACTAAATCAGTGACACAACTTACTAAATTCAACACGTCAAAGTCATTCGTGAATCTTTTGTGAATATGATAATAAATAATTGTGTAATGTTGACAAGTATATGTTAAGTCTATTTATGTTACCTATACCTAACTGTGACAGATCAAAAACTATATTATGACGACGTGGTCAAAGATTATGCGAGTCGTAGTAATTTCAGATATGTAAGTACGTACAATACGACACTGCTAGGTAGGCTCGGGTTCGAATTATAAATCAATGTCAAATTAAAAAAAATGATGCGTATTACAAATTTAGTTTCAGTAAACTTCGACTATTAACGTGCTAGAAGAGACATATGTGTATTTCAGTCACTAACTTATATTCATACAAAACTAATTTTATAACGGACGTAGAAAAATGGCAATGTACGTTACATTATTGAGACCGTTCATTATTGGAGTCAATGACTGGATCCTGGTCCTCTAGTGACAGTCTTTCCAGTGGAACAGACGAGAGGCTTTAGTTCATTATAAAGACTCTGTACACTTGATGAAATATTTGAACTTCTATCAGCTTCTATCAACTGTCAGTGACAAAAAATTAAAAAGAGGTATTTTAAAACGAGGAAAAGAACGTTAAAATGTTTATTGTAGTGTGTACCTTTTCGAAAGTACTGAATTTTAAAATTTCCATTGCATACATTTCCTGTACGGAACTCAGTGTCACGCGTGTCCGATTCGGATTTGACAAATTTATTTTAATGGCACATGAACCTTATTTATTAACTTAATACTCAAATCAAACCTCTCAGTAGTAACATAAATGTAAGGTACAATCCGATTGGTAGGGTAACGATATTTTCAATAAGTAATCTATATTGATACAGCGTGATAATGAGAAGACAAATTATAATATTTCATACGAAACCAGTAACAAGCGCTCTTCACCAGAAGGGAGACGCGCACGCGACACACCTACTACGTAAACGCGGCTTAAAAAAACACCAAGTTTAATTGTCTGTGACGTCGTTCGATTCTTAGTCGTATCGTATGTAGCCTGTTTCGAGTGATGAAAAATGATAGAATTTATTTTATCTGTGACGTAGAGTTTTCGTTTTTTTTCGTCTGTGACGTCGTGTTTTATAGTTTGGATAAATAGATAACACGTGCATATACTTTCGTTGTCGATTGTGATATGTAACAGATAACAAAGCGATGTAGTTCTTCGTCATCTATGTAAAGTAAAGGTTTTGGTAATATCACATAAATACGTTTGCAGTATGTCATTATTATGACCATTGTAATAATTTAAATAGCAGTACTTATGTTTAAATGAAAATGCTTAAAATAAGCCTTATTTATTGAAAAAAATCTTAAGTATTTCTACCACTATTTAATTCATATTAAAAAAACAATTATATTTTAATTATTATTATTAATTTTTTAACAATTATATTGATTTGACCATGATACTTTTTTTAAACTACAAAGTTAGTTTAAATAACACAATGTTACGTAAATCGACAATCAAGTCCACCAGACGGTGAGTGATTCCTCTTTGTCCATAGACATTCATAAACGCAGAGACAATAGAGACTTGTCAAGAACAAACGGTGAACGAGGCTAACTGATTGAATGTAAATAACATAATATTGAACTGGTTCTAATAGTTATCTGTGTAATATGCTTAAATTCATATTTCAAATTCAAATTTAAAATCATTTAATCATGTAGGTATTCTGTAAATACACTTATGCACTTAATTTTTTGCTTCTACTACCGTTTAGTAAAGGTGCTTTAACATTGAGGAGAAGAAACGGCGAAAGAAATTCCTCAGGACATGTTTTAAAACAACATTATGTATTACAAACTACATCAAAGTTGCATTAGGAAGTTATAACAGTTTAAAAATTATTTTTCTTCTATAGTATCTAATAAAACTGTAAAAGCGATTGTTAACTGAACTGTTGTGATAAGAGTGGTTGAAGGTAATATAACTTAAATGATAACAGGTTAATATGAATAAAACAAAATTTTACAGATAAGTACGTGATTATATTTAATTTGTGACATCATTGGTGGGTTACGCGATTGAAGTTATCTTTAAAAAACAACACTTGTCGTAACGCTGTTGTTGGCAGGAGAATTTCATGTGTTGTCGATTGCTTGGAAATTATTGAAATTTGGAATTTACTGTAACTGCGAAATTTTAGAAATTCGGATATTATTTGAAGTTTGTTCAATTGTTTGAGAAATTTTAGGGGTTTTTTGGTATTGTTTTTAATTCGTTTTTTTACATCTTATTCAGAGTTAGTTCATTAATTTCTATTTGAGCCCCCACAGGCCAACCGTGCGTTTACTTTCATTTCAAGATAGATTTAGAACGAGGTTGTATAGATGCGAAGCGAAGTCGAGTCACAAGTACGAGGTGGTATAGAAAAGCGAAGCGAAGTCGAGTGACAAGTAGCGCGGACGCTCCGATACATGTCTGTAAAGAGCGTCAATAATGGATCCAATAATGTTTATGATATTTACTGTTATTACACCAAATAACATAAAACTTCATTGTCGTTATCAAGACACGCGCGAGAGTAAACCTTAAAAGATTAAATTATTTGCATCTTTGAAGTGGTGCTGCTGATATTGTAATGCATATTGTATAAATAAAGCGTTTAAGCATTTATGCCTATTACTAGCCCAACTGTGGCATAGGTTCAGATTGTGATGGAGAATTTTTCTTTGAATTAGCTGTCACATAAAACAAACGCAAGCTAAAAAAAAGTAAAAAAAAGTAAGTAAAAGTAGCCAAGTTACGCTGGGCGTCGATGCTGTGAAATGGCAAACTTTCCAGTATGTTCTTTTCAGGGGAATAATGAATCAAACACTCCGTATACAATAAATATTATTTTCATATCATCTATTGGAAAAATGGCGAAGAGTTCCTCGATAATTGCGAGCAAAATGGGTCATTCCGGCGCACTCTCAATAACAGTGACTTTTGAATTTGAAACTTGAATTATTTATATATAAGAAAAGGTAAAGTTTGAACTCAATTCGCTTCCATGGAGTCCTGGCCGGTAATAAAAAAACGTATCTGCCGATGCGGCATTGGTTAACCAAATTAATTATTTAGCTACCATTAACTAACGTGATCATCAACAGAGTCTGAAATTATTACGAATACCCAAGTGATAAATAAGTCAAGTAACATTTGCAATAAAGTTATTAAACTGCGAAAACGTATCTAATATCAATATAAATTTGTAATTTGGTTACGTAAATATAAATGTCCGTCACTACTAAAACCATCTCCTATTTATTTTTCTCATACAATAGGATAAATAGCAGTGACATGCGTTACAAAAAAATATTTAACCTCGTGCGACGTACTTTGAATCTCTCGCTACGCTTATTATTCTACTCTAGAACCCCTCGTTGCGCTCGGGATTCTACTCTGCAATTTTTCGCTTCGCTCTGGATTCAAACAATCGCTCTCGACCTAAATACATTATTTTAGTCCCCTGTGACACAATCTACTATTTATTTATCATTGCTGTGAAATCTAACACACTCGACTCGAACTCAGCCTATTTCGATTCGTGTCATTATTTCACACAAAACCAACCTAAAACACGTTCCATTGTAGGGAACAGTCCAAAAATGAAAAATTATTTTCCACCGCTTGGGGGGTCGATTTAGACGACCATAGCCCAGTTGGCAGTGACCCTCCCTGCCGAGCGAGAGGTCCCGGGTTCGATTCCCGGCCGGGGCAGACATTTATGTGACATATAAATGTTTGTTCTCTAGTCATAGGTGTTTGTGATGTCATACTTGTGTATGTCCATGCAACCCGCGACACAGGGAATCCTAGTGCGGGGGTGTGAGTGTGTTAACGTTTATATATTATATCGCTACAAGGGAACCTCTGTGAAAAATATACACTTCTCATTCCGGCCTTTACGGTATCGCATCAGTCAGGGTTACAATTTTATTAAATAGATGTGCAAAAATGTATTACTTCGCAATACCCGTCTCATACAATATTTTATATGGAGTACCGGGCTTAGCGACTGTTTGGTTGGTGAGCACTTGTATAAATATTTAATAGCATATTGTTCATTCACTTGTGGACTTGTCGAGCGCATACTTAATCGGATTTCGAATGGTCTACATTTTTAATGCAACGGTGTACCTCGTGGCTTTTATAAATAAATTAACCTTCAAAAGTATATTTTTGTGAAAAATATCGTTTTAGTCAACATTTCGACGGCAATCACTATTATGGTTGTCGGAAAGTATTCATTGGCATTGTGGCATATTTTCAGAGTGTGTGTTTGTGTGAATGCGAATGTGTTTAAACCTTTCAATTTAAGGAGCCGTCCTGTAAATTCATCTTTTTGTAAACGGCATTGCGGATGGACCGAATGTTACTTGAGATTTCTTGAACCGACCAAAGTCCTCTGACAAATTTCAACTATTATTGAGATGAGGTTCGATGCGTACTGTACAAAAGTGTTTATCACAAAAGGCTCGCCCGAAATAGGCGTGGCAACGATAAATCGCAACGTACACAATTCTTGAAGCTTGAATGTTTTCGCAAATTTAAAGGTTAAATAGAATACGTCACAAATGGCGCATGTTAATGTGGTATGTCAATATCACTATATCATTGATTGGCACGGACCGTCTGTTTCTTAATTTGCAAATGTATTTCAGTTTGTGTATGTTTGAGGGCTATGGAGTATACGATCGCGCTACCGTTGTTAGGGAATGTTTGAGACATATTCCATAACTAGTAGACGAGTCGTATCCATTATATTTCTATACCTATAATGATCTATGAGACAGTCCTGGACTCTTCCAAATTCTAGATTTTAATTTCTAATTAAATTAATATTCATTTCATTTGCAACAATCCGCAAGCACAATGTATGATGGTATATACTTCTGTACATGCATAGAACCTCCTGCCCTCCCTCCCACGAAGAAAAACAGTAATTTATGATAAATAAAACTACACCAATATACATACTAAAAATCATCTAAGTATGTATGTTTAGTGGTTTTAGTGTGACATCTAAGATTGGCATTGGCCATTTCTCAGTTGTAATTAACAGTATTTTCGGTAAATAAACCATATCCCAAATAATTGTTTGATGTCTGCTAGCTAAGCGTTTAATTACATTGTTTTTTTCGACTGCTTGTTCAGTTCCAGCCACTTTATCATATGTCTCTGTTAGGTTTTATGTCAACTAACACAACACTATGATCAGACTGTCTAATTTTGTCAACAAGTTTGAAGAATTTTTTAGGGTCAATTTTGCTGACTTCACTGTAATGCCTTACAATAGAACTTTGCAATCTTTAGTAATGCAATTTATCATTAGAGGCATGTAAAAGATACATTCTATCTTTTGACCGTTTAAAATGCATAATAATTGATGTCCCTTTGATAAACATATTCGTTCATTGATGAGGGATACGCTTCTGGAGTCTTTTATTCTGTTTCTTCTAAAGTATTTTTATTTATTATTACTACATTACAAACGTACCAAACGATTACCCCGGATTTTAACTAAATTTCATATTTTTTCTCTCTCATTTCTTTGAATCGCCAATTTCAAAGAATATAATTGTCTCTTGCTATTGTAAAACAATTTTCTTCCTAAGGTGTAATTAATTTTTCAACCAAAATACTGTCATCGCCACGGGCATTTGAGGCAAAGGCCTGAGCTACCGATTAATTATCTACTTACCTTCATAGCAAGAACAAATTGCAAAGGGGCATACGGTTGAAGTACGAATATCTCAGTGGTTTTATATCTCACTCTATCCGTGTCGGCGATCTCCTTTGTTATTACAGTTTCGCAAGAAACCCTGAAGTCCTATCGGGAATACGGGCTTCTCATTAATTAATTTGAAAACTCGCGGCTTTAATTTGGACCTCAACTGGATCTCGTGCTTATTTGGATTATCTAGGCATATATCATCGTTGAACAGACAGTAAAATAGCAAGTGCCTATTGATAAACAAAATTTATTATTACCCAGCGAAATTTGGGCAACGCAGCTATACTGTCAAGAAAAGACGTGTTTAAATAACCCTCAGTCAACACAGACCGAGACATTGCGTCTACGATAAGTAGAAAGCAAACGTTTTAAATTGCTTTATTACCGCTTGGCTAAATAACTAATTGTTTGACGAGATGTGATTTTCGCTGGGAACGGATCGCATTATTACTGTAAAGCTTATAACTTGTGCCAAGTTTGCCAACTGCTGGTTAGCTAAAAAACCTTTTTTTTTTACTTTGTAATCAAATTTTTCTACACATACTAGTCCCATTTTTGAGACATTAACAATTTATGACACCGGAATGCCACTACTTTCTCCATTAGTCGACGCATCCTGTTGACACCTGAGCTGCGGCTAGAGGAAGTTGACTTGGATTCCAGTATCGATGGAGACCCATAGTTTTGACATTGCTTTAAACGGTTATCATTACCATCCTTAAAGAAAAAAATCTACTTTATTGTACTAATGATAAATTTAATGTTAGGTTGAGATTATTATCGATAGGAAACCAAAGAAAAGTATAACGAAAGAAAATGACAATTCTATGGTTTCCAAAAACCTTCAACGGTGTCATTACAAATTATCGTCCTTTACGTTAAGTCAGCGCGGGCTCATAAATTGATGAACACGTCACGAAGTGGGTTGCAATCGCGTCGTGCGTCTCATGGGCTTTTTGTGTCGCGATTATCACAAATAACGTATAAACAGCACCATTCCTTCTGGAGCCCAGTCCAGTCCTGCTCGTGGTTCAGTCTGTCGTCTACGGATGGGGTAATTGTGCTAACACCCTCCTGTTCGACGTAGCTAGGCTCAGTACAATCTTTATCACGACGGTAGACTCACATTGTTGTAAAGTTACTAAAATCGATTGTGTAATATTGTCTCGTGTTTCGACACTGTGCGTCGTGGGGCGATGGACAGATACTAAAAACGCTACGGTCTCTTCATCTCCACTTGTTGGGATAACGTCTACACTTTCTTCGGAACCGGTAGTGTCGGTTTTTGAAACCCTTATGTTGATGATGTTTTCAATATTGTTTAAATATACGATATTCGTCTGTAGGTCGAAATTTGTCCATAATCATTGAACAACGTTCGTTTCCAAATTTGTTTTTTGATAATACTATTGCTTAATACATAGATAGCAAACAAACAAAAAATCAATTGACAAACAGAAAAGAAAAGGTACTGAACTGTTTTGTCTTCGCTTAGTTATATATAGGTAGATGAATTCGCACACTATCTTTACCAGTGTGTCCAAATTCACATGTATTATTTTTACCCGGTTACCCGTTTCCCACTTCATTAGTTGTAATATATATGTACGCTTATTGCTCGTACTAGAAGTATTATTTATTTAGTGATTAATCTTTAAGTTATTATGTTTGCTCTGAATTACTTGTTTACTCAAAGAAATGTTCTTGTCATCGACTTCGAAGATACGGTGCGGAAATATTAATGCCTCTTCTGCGAGTAGATAATAGTGTTTTGAGTGTCTGTTTGCTGGGGTTGTCATGTGTTAACTTTTGGGATACTAGTTAAATGTTATGGATCATATAAGTCGTGTAATATTTCTGCTATTTGAAGGCCAATGGAATATTTCGATTTCCCAAATGCTAAATCGGATCAAACAATTCGGCCGTTTCGAGATATAGATGTCAAAAGCTCAAACATAAAAAGATTTGTCAGGTTTTTAAATGATGATTCTCAACATAAAAATTCTACTAATAATGGCCAATCTCTAGGAGCACCTGATTTTATTTTGGAGTTAATCGTATCAATATTAACAAAAACAAACAATATGAATATCAAAATGATATTTGTCAAAAGGTCTATGGTCGTAAACTTTTTACTCTGGCTTCTCTGAAGCTACGAGGTCGCTTATTACCTCTCCGTCTTAATTTTTGTTCCAAATCTGGGTAATAATTCGTATATTTGCAATTCGCTCGCCTGCTCTCGTGGATAAACAAAAGTATGTAAACACATCATATCAGTAGACAAAACAAATAGAAAAATTATATGATTAAGAGAATAATAATATCTTTGATAAACATGAAATTAAGTGATAAATTTTAAATGTAAATAACAAAAGATTTAAAATCTACAGCATGCCTCTGAAGTTTAATTGTAGTGATTTGGTCTCTTGATAAGTCAGACGTTTTGAAGAATCATAATAATGTAAGATTTCTTACTTTTTATGGTTTAAAAGTTTAAATATTTCGCCAGTTTTAAATTTTTTTCCTTGAGCTTTTAGTAATGTAGTTTTTTGGGCTTAACGGTTTAAGAATTTAATTTAAACTAGAACTTATAACGTTTGCTTTTATATAATTTCATTTTTTTTTATGATTTTGAATATGGCAACATTAAATTTTTCTAAACAGGGTGTCCCACATGGATCGTATTTGCTTCTCGCCGTGGACCTCCGGCTTTATGTTCCCCAAAAGTTAGTATGCCATGTATAACACATTCACAAAACATACTGTTGGTAATACAATTTATTTAAGAGGAAAACAATATATAACCAGAGCAATGTGAGCGTCCTAGCCAGCTTTGATCTGTTAACTTCGAAGTAAGTGATATATTACATCTTACACATACTATATAACAATTTTGATACTATATATAAGTTCTAACAGCTGTTGTCAATCATAAGTGATGAATAGGAAGAAGCGTTTTGGGCAGGGCCTGTAGTGGCCGCTGACTACTAGTGCCTAAACAACATGGGTATAGGCCACGTTATTCACTTAGCCTCAGTTGTTAGCTTCAGAATGCTGGTGTCTAAAGCCATGCTGGAACCTTTTGGGAGGCACCAAGCCGTAATGAGGCGGCTTAAAATACTCCCCCCAATCCAATGCTGGCAGAACAGTGTCGTAAGAGGCGACAGAAGCCAGCCTGCTTGGTGGCAAGGCTTTGCGTATGGATTATATTATCAGTATTATTATTAAATCATTAATATTATTACTGGTATTATTATCTTTTCATGAAGCCTGCCTGGCTTGCTACCACCCTCCTGCTTGAGTCAGCCGCCAAATGACTCGTCGTGTTCCGGCTAGGAGCTTGAGAGCTAGTACAATATTTCTACCCTTCTTCTTATTTCCTGGCCGACAACGCATCAGTGATACCTTTGGTTTTGCTGATGTCCATGGGCGACGGTGACCACTTACCATCAGGTGACTCGTCTGCTCGTTTGTCGGCTATTAACATAAGAAAGGCACAAAAACATTCAAAACTTAATTTGGACACTAACTTTAGATCTGTATCATATTAATAATGTATTTGTACCGTAACTGTACGGGCCATATGCTTTATTTAAATTTTACGCTCTGTGCCTCTTCAATGACGACGACACCCGTACCTTCGGTGGTCTGTTTTACCATTGAATCAATTGAAGCTATGCCAGTTTTGACAATTTACTATTTATTAACAATAAATTGTTACAAAGTGTTGCCCAATACAAGTTCTGAGTACCAGTAGTATACCTAAATTATGTGTAGGTACTCATATTACTCAAAAGTACTTAAAAATACCCGAATTTAATGTACATACGGGATTCAAAATACCTGATGAGGTAATTGTTATAAATACAAACATAATACGTCAAACTCTCGAAAACATTAATATGGTGACAATCATTATCAAACAGTTTTTCTTACTTAATTTTTTTATTCGAGTTAGTTTATCTGACGACATACTGCCAAAGTTGGTCAAGGACGAGTTAAAAATAACGTTCGTCTATATTGATAAATATCTACTAAATCAGTAATTAATCTGGCAACACTGGCTACAATGAAAGAAATGTGTACAAATATAAATATAAATGTGTACAAATGATACGAGTGTTGCAAATAGTGAAATTGACTGTAGTATTAATTATTATCATTAGTTCGATACTAAACGACGTAGAGCAGAGTCATAAGTACCAAAAATATTCCTTCGCATATTAAAATACAAGGAATCTACATACAGATATCAGTGTAAAATATAGTGAAATATACCTATTAACATATACAAACGTGAATTAATTGATTCGCAAATATTAATGAGATTACAATACAAGAAATCGTAAAAAAGAATAATACTGTTACTAGTGCTTCCTATTGAGCCAACTTTATATAGCTACAACGCCATCTATCGGTGACAATTACGAACCAAAGTGATCAAGAAGTAATAATGGTGGAGGATACGTCGCAGCAAACCGACAGGGTGTCAGCTGCTGCAGTTCTACAGTTTGCGGCAAGAGAAGCCAGGGAAGGGCGACGGTTTTCCGAGTTCGGCGCACATGCCTTCGCAAGCATCACTTATAATGCTTACGGTATATAATCTATGTATTTTAAACATATAATCTGACAATTTATAATCTGCAAAGTGCTTTGATGTTGGTAGGCGTCCTACGTATGGTTTTCGTAACAAAATATCACATCTTTTTATACCATTGTTGTACCTGATATATTCAATATAATTGTTTTGTATTTGATAATTCAGTAAATATATATATAAAGTTCATTTACATAACAACACCTTCAGTTTTGAAAATAAAAATTAATTTTGAGGAAAAAACTCAGTACATAGATGACACATTAGTCAAAACGATGTTCTCTTTTCTTCCCATGTGGCCCCGCGGTGGGCGCCAAATTTTTTTCAACTTTACGCATGTTAACTTGACGTTGTTTGAGTCGTTATATTAATTCTAAAACTATTTGCAATGAACAATTATTATCTATAAAATTATCTACAATATTACAGATATAATTTTTTTATGTTGCTCGCTACTTGATAACAACTAAATGATTAAAACGTGACTCTATGGTATTTGTGCATATTTAATTACTTTATGATTTTAATATTTACAGTATTTTGTAATTTTTTTATTTTAGAATTACATTCCTCAACATAATAGTATGTATAAATATGTATATTTGTTTGGCTTCTTTAACAGCATCATAATGCTCAGTTTTTAGTTGGCCATTTGTACTGTGATATTTTTTAATTATAATATCATTTAATAAAGGATATTTTTATTAAAAAAAAATATTAAATGTTGAATTAACTAATGAGATGATTACTAAATGCCATCAAATTCAATTATTATATTAAAAAGAATATAGGATATAGGAAGTCAATATTAGCATAAAGACTCCTGTTAATTATCAGTCGGCACAAAGGATTCGTATATATGTAAATTATTATCAAAGTCAGCGGAAAGGATAAATCTTATTGAAGTTTTATGACGTACTGACTTTGTATCCAAATCTTGTTAATTTCAATCAAACGTATATTAGTCTTACATCTTATTTAAGTTATCACGACGTAACTAACTTTTTAAACACAAAAAGTATAGTATGTAAACAAATTACATTTAAAACAACTCCCGGTAATTATAATCAAAGTCATATTAAAGGATAAAAATAAAGGAGTCATACATACTTCAATAAGAGTTTTACGACGTACTGACTTTGTATCCAAATCTTGTTAATTTCAATCAAACGTATATTAGTCTTACATATTATTTAAGTTATCACGACGTAACTAACTTTTTAAACACAAATTGTATAGTATGTAAACAAATTACATTTAAAACAACTCCCGGTAATTATAATCAAAGTCACATTAAAGGATAAAAATAAAGGAGTCATACATACTTCAATAAGAGTTTTACGACGTACTGACTTTGTATCCAAATAAATAATTCCAGTTCCAACAACTCTTGTTAATTATAAAGTCAACTGAAAGCGGTCATACGTCTTATTTAAGTCATTACAACGTACTGATGTTGTAATCCAAATGTTACTTGTGATTTTAGTTACTTATAAGAAAACTTTCTTGATCGGTTTTTTTATTCTCCGTATAGTAAAAGACCTCGTCCATACAGGTATACCCAGAGCGTAATGACTCCATTAGTTAGATAAGGTGTATCTGGCATTCATCCCGATGAAGCAATAATTGTGTGACAGATCAATGTTTGTTTATAGATGAATGTAAAATGTTTGAATTGTCTAATGTGTTGTTGCCATCCTGAAAACATGGAATACTAGTGTTTTGTCTCACTCATTTGTACCGTTCAGACACTAATAACAGAATTGTAATGTAAGACTAATAATACCTAATTAGTCATACCGGATTTCGATTGTTCGTTTATTACTTTGGTAGTTTAATTATAACAATTTGCCTCTTGACCAGGGGCTGATGTTTTGAGGTTTACCGTTGGCTAACTGAATTATAAATTTTGACGTTTCGACGCTCTTAACAACACGATAATAGTTAATACGTAATTCTTATCAATAATAACCAGTGCTAAATAATACAAGCAGTACTAATAATACTTAAAAATATAAGAAACTAGCACACCCCGCGA
>PDGT01000020.1:3865955-3878287 GCA_003671415.1 Megathymus violae | reverse complement strand
TTGTAAATGGTGTAACTAACACTATTTTCTTTTATATATGAAGATACTGCATGAGCTCAAGTCTCAAGCAAATTTTCAATAATCCATTATTTCCAAGCCAAAATACAGTGACTGTACCGTTACGTGACCGTCGTGTTGCCGTATAATTGAGTGTAAATTTGCTTACCAGCAATCAAAACACAATAAAAACATGGAGGATATTACGACGATGGTAGCTAGACAGACATTTTAAAATCCCCACCATCTTACACGAGCTTTGTCAGGATTAAGCTACTCAGTACTACTGAGCTACCAAGCGACCTCCAACAGAAGAGACTGTTCGCATAGCCATAGCCTCGTACGTTATTCTACAGGATGCACCTCGAGTAAGGATTGGCTTGGACTCAAATATGTGCGGATCCTACCGTACTTAGAAAGGAGATTGGAAAACGAGCAACTTTTTTTTCTACGACATGGCTCTAAATCTAACTGTGCGTCCTATAAGCATATGTCTAGCTATTGCCAACAATTTGCTGCATCCTCATTTGCGACAATAAAACCGAAGACCGGCACACTGGTTATAACCTGTTCCTTTTAACGCTCTTCGCGCATAGGGCAAAGTGTATCAAGATAAATGATCATACTGGATCGTGCTTGTGAAATAGGACTATTATTGAGTGCGCTACATCGTGCCCGATATCGAATACGTTGACGAGACAATTTGACCTATTGATGATAAGTATTTATCTAATCTATAGTCGCGAAGCAGCAGGAAGGCTCATACGTGGGCCGGCTGTTTCAGAGCTTATCGGAAAATTTTGAAATGCGTATTTATAGGTATAATAACGATATATTAAATTCTAATCCTACACGCAATTATGTACATATTAGACATTATAATATGATAATCTTGGATATCTCAGAACTTCCGGCTGTATACATTGACATTATTATTTACGCTTTTCATGAGTCATGGCGTCTGGGGCAAACTACTTGTCGGGTGTAAACTTTGACAGGAGGTAAAAATGAATTCGTGTAATTTCAGCCCAAGACTATTCCACTTCAGGATCAGGGTTTCTTATTCAACGAGATATAGGTGTTAGGGCCATATTTTATGAGGTTGGTCAAATGTCAAACTGCAGACTTAATACGCCTTTGAGACCACACGTCCGTTTATGATGTCGCTTCACCGAAAGAAGTGATAACTAACCTTTGTGTGGTGGTGGAGATGCGTGCAGGTTTCGAATTCGTGTCTCCTGTGTCGGAGACCTCCGCGCAAACCACTAGGCTAAACAACACAACATTACCTAAAGCTGTAATATTATCCAAAGTGAATCATATTGCCATAAAATCATCTATAGACAGGGCGATATATGTCGGCAATACATTGCTCAAAATGCAGATCTCATTACGTTACATAACATCACCTAAATCCAGATCTATTCATGTTAACATAATGTCATCCAAAGACAAAAGATTCCAAAATGTCCTTGTCACCTTAATATCTTCTGGTGAATCTTTAATTAACCAATTTGCCACGTGCGAACTATAGGATTTGATAACTACATAGATAGCTCGGTTAATTGAACTGATCTTCTCAGAATCCAAAAGGTCAGATGACGGCAACTACACAAACCGGATCGTTAATATCAAAATAAATATGTAATAATTTATTGAAACGCGCCAACTATCAACTGTGTTCAAGTGGTGTAGGTATGTCGGTGTTGTCTGGAGTAAACAACTTTTATCAGCGGTCAGGGGTTGTAATTAACTGTTGCTTGAACTGGATTGGGTAGTCTTATCATGTTGGTGTAACAGCTTTTCGTATACGTATGACAATATGTTTCATGCGGTGAGAGAATGTTTGAGATATTGTTGTCTCATTTATGAATAGGAGAAAAATCACTTCTGAAGAAACAACGGTATACAATTGTCCGATTGTTTGTTAGTGATCCTGTAATTATTCAATGACTTCGTCAATTAAAGTGATATTTAGCTAGCTTAGCTATGATCTTAGCTTAGCTGGGATCCGATAGATGGCGGTACACGTTGTTCTCCATTTGAATACAAAATTTGTTGACAAGTTGACTAAAGCGCCACCCATCTAATTATAGTATAAATATAATATATAATATAAATAATATATTTATTTATTTATAGTTAGAACGAACATCAAGTCCAATTACACTAACTCAGGTACATCACAAATCAAAACAAAAAATACACAAAATTAAATTAAAAACATCATAAAAATAATTGTAACTTAAATATACCTGTCGCTACAAAAAATAAATCTGAGTCGATTAAAATTTAAATCAATAATTACAAAATAAATCAAATCCGATCAATAATAATTATAATGAAACAACAATGAGATAGGTATGAAACATAATTTCCATATGAGTGCAATAAATTACACAGTAGTATTTATTATTAATTGGATGTAGTATTTGCAATCAATTTAATTAATTGGGATACTGATGAATGATGTCTTAGCCAAAACGGTACTATGGGTGTAACGTACAAACTGTCAGTCACATGTTTTAAAAACTGAGAACACGATCATAACATATGAAAATTTATTACACTGTACACGTGTTCGGTGACATACGTCGCGTCACGTAATTATAGGTATCTAGATTAGATTTTAATGTAAATAAATTTAAACTATTTGTGCAAACAGACAGCTTCATAGATAAATCTGTAATTGATTAACTGTGAGTGATATAAGTTTGTTTACTTTTCTATTTGGGTCTTCGATTGTTGAGTTTCTAGATAGAGATCTAGGGAATTATCTTTGTGTATTTAATTTATTTTGGACAGCAAGGAAATGTTCGAAGAATATGCGGAAAAACGTTAGAGAACTGTAATGTTTTTGTGTTGATTTTAATTAAATCGTTTCTTTAAAGAAGCTTTACTCGTACATATATTTATCGAATTATGAGTTTGTGTTGTGATAGAGTGGGGTCTAGTTGTTGTTTAATAGAAAATCATTATGCAAAAATGGATTGTCTTTTGGCTGCTATGTGCCGATGTGAAAATGGCGGTTTCAAGATGATTTTTTATTTTTACAGAACTCCTCAATAACTACTAGCATCTATACGAAACCAAATTATATACACTTACATAAATAAGCCATTACCACACCAGCGAGGGCAATTACGACAGAATATTTTTTTGGTTACAGCCACTCTCGGCGACATGGGGGGCAGCGGTGCCAGCTCCTCGTCGTCGCACATGTCACCGGGTTGGCCAGTAAACGACTTGGATTTGGATCTATCTGGAGAATTGTCTATGAAGTAAGATTTGCCAAGATTACTGAAACTTAGTATATTTCTTTTTACATTAAAGAAAATCCTTTTAAATGTACTCTTGCAGCTGCTCACAAGGCTATGTACAATTTTTTTATAATCCAAAAACCCCTCGGAAGGGATCAAATCTATCCCGTCGCAGTGCAATATTCCAAAGGCTCATTTCTGGGAATTAAACGTCTATGGGGATGTAAGTTACGGTCTTCGGCCTATTCCCCTAATTTATTAACAATAAGAGAAGCAAATTTCATTGTGGTCTTGGGAGTAAAAAAATACTTTACTAGTAAACCGCACGTTTTTCGCACCTACGTCTTAAGATAGCAAATATAGCACCAGCGTTGATGAAATTTGACGTGCTCCATTTTATTGTCCATGGGTTCGATTTTCTCAGTTTTAAGAATTTGAAACATTAATTTTCTTCTCATATCAAAACTTCCACTTGCTATCCCTTTCCAAATCCATTTCCCGGGATGACAACTATCCTACAATATGACCATAAACATGATTGTTCAATGGTTTCCCATTGTACACAGACTGGCAAGTAAAAAAGCTACGTACAATCAAATGAAAAAAAATTAAAATCGCCCCCTTTTTAATTTTATTATTAGTACAGATGGCCTCATATGAGGTTTCTTGTTATAGTTATTTACAAATGTGATCTGTCCTCAACAAATATTAGACCATATCAGGTTTTAAATAGCACCATCATAACACCCTAATTATCAATTACTTAGCCTATCTTTCAATCAGAGGGGATAGAGATTTTAATTCCCTCCACCCAGTTAGTCCAAATGTGTACTGCAATCAGTTAACAAAACATCTCCCCGGTTTCACAGCGAAGCCCTACTGGCGCTTCCGTCGTTGCCGGTGTTCAAGCAGGAGGCTCCGTCGCCAACTGGCGCCGTGTTGTCTCCGCCGCGACGGATCTGGCCTCCTCGCAGATCTGATGATAGACAGGTGAAGACTTGCATTGTTTAAATTTATTTGTTCAAAATGTAACATAATCAAATCAGATCCTTCAACATGAAACAATTCACTACAGAATAGAAATTATCAGAGATTGGTGACAACGTGTTTCTTCGACGCCTGTTACCGTAATAATGCGCTACCGTGCCTTACTAACTTTTGTTCGCTGCGGAACCATTGGTGGGGTCCATGTCTGGTTTTACAAAAGTTGTTGTAAGGGGCCATAACATTGACGTACAGCGTCACATTGCCAACAATAGTGACACTGGCTACCGAGTGAAGTACCCCGTGTCAAATTCCCAAGGTTGAACATTTATAGCAGAATATTTTCTTTTTAGCTATGTCCATGCCGATCTAAGTGTGCGTATGGCGGTTGGTTGTTTGACAGATCACAAGCATGGTGGTCGACGGCGGTCGCGAGTCGATGGATGACAGCTGCCAGCAGTCACCATCGCACAACCCCAACATAATGAATCAGCATTGTGAGTAGTGTTACATTGAAATGTATGGCTGATTAGATTTTAAACTCTCGCAGCTGGACCGTTGATATCGGTATGGTGTTATTGGTTGGGCGAATTTATTTTTAATGTTAATAACAAGCAAACGAATAAACGATTCAAATGATTGGAAGATTAGCTTCAGCAATGCACGTCAGCAAATACCAGAAGCTTTGTCAAAACGTTGTTGGTAAAAAGAAGCGTCGATACTTCTATTTAATTGGTTCTCCAAGGCAGCAGCTGAAAGGCGTTGAAAATTTCCAGATTGGTTATAGAAAGAAGGTGGTAGCTAGCTAGAGTGGTAAAGAACTTTATTACTATCAACAAATGTAGTTTGAATTGAATTGAGTCATACGTTGCCTAGAGAGTTCCAGCATCAGGACCGGGATCCATTGCCGCCTTTCTTATGTAGCCGAATGTACAACGAGCAGAAGAATCCCTTCTGCTTGGATTCAAGGATTCATGACACCCCCTACATTGGAATACTGTCCATGCTTCGACTGCATCGAAGTGCATCATTCATGATCCAGTGCAGGGCATCGGTTTCTCATGGTAATTAATTAGTCCTGGTGCGTAGGTAATAATAACGCTGTTTCAATGCGAATTCAGTGGTAGAGTTGTTAGTAGCCAAGCCAAAAATCAAAAGCTTTTACGTCCGAAAGCTTCCGACATATATCGATAACAATAGAAACTTTTAATATGTTCTCTGAAGTAAGAAAGGATTCATTAATTTCTCCACTAGTGGTCACCAATCCAACGTCCTGCCGCAGTTGAATTTCCTTAACTGACCACACACTGGGTACCGATCGCCGTAAGCCGACGGACTGCTCGTCCCCAAAGTTAGTTAATATTCAAGCGTGGCCCACTGGTGGATTTTGAGAATGATGGTGATGAATGTGATTGATGATGGTCGTTGGGTTGCAGCCAACAGCCCGGAGAGCATGCAGTGCCAGCCGGCCATGCCACCGGGCGCCATTTTGACCATAAACGGCTACCAGTCGCCCAGCTCGCAAGAGAACAAGAGTACGTAACTGAAACATTATTCAAACATAAGAATAAAATTTACTTCGGCTACAGCTCATTTTGTGGTCAATATTCGATCAAAATCATCAAAAAACGTTGTGATTCCAATATGTTTTTATTGATTATAAAAGCTTCACTGAACTTACTAAGTTAAACCAAAGCTCGTCAATAGATATCAAACAAAAAGAAAGAAAGTCTGTTGAGAAACAGGAGAAAATTGTGCTGAACTGTTTCGTCTGCCCCGTGACATATAATAATTAACTTCTACATTATACATTATACTCCTCCGTGCTCGCAATATAGTTAAAAATTTATTCAAAGTTTTTTTTTTCAGTAAAAAGAATTGTAACTTTAAATGACATATATACTCTTTGAACCCTAATTCACTGTAGCAGCGCTCATTGTTCGCTCGGTTTTCACACTGGGCTACGGTCGGCGACCACCCATCAATAAGACGACGTTCTGCGTATGATGATCTGTTTTTCTTCTGTAAATTAGGTGATGTAATAGATATAAAAATATCGATGTCTCTAGATGCTGGTCTCCTGATGTGTTCTCCGGTGAGTTCGCTCGACGGCTTCCTGCACTCGCCGGTGCAGTCTCGGTCAGAGCCGAGCTTCAAGGACGACACCAGGTATAGCCATATTCGATGGCCGGTGCAACCGAAATAAAATTTCACATGAAATAAATAAATAAAAATTTCAAACGACAATCTCCACATGAGAACAAAATAATTTGATATATATACATATATATATTCGTATATTTTACATATGTAGTATAATATACTATCCCTAATTCGTTTTGTACTCTCCAAGGGAATGACTTATAGGTTTTTATAAGTTAGTGCGGTCAAGTCTTAGTTATCATCACCACATTGTTGGGTGAGATTGTTATCAAGCAATAACTTATTTTGTGTAGAAAACAAAATGCTAACTTGTAAAGAGGGTAGTTGTAAATCGGTCAGTCGTACGACGAACATCGCACGGATCGGACGTGTGTCGTGTGGCTGTGTGAACTCGTCAACGATAATTCCCAGTGTCCCTTGACGTGGATATCATAAGTGTTAATTAACTGATACAAGTACAATTACCAAACTACTGTAGATTTATTGTTTTCCTTCAGTACTTGATACATACCACATTAAATAAACTACCGCCCCATAGAAAGGTTTAGCGGGTAACCACGATGTAACGTCGACGGCGGTTACCGTAATAATTCGCTAGCGCGTGACTGGTTAGTCCTCACTTGGTTTTGGTGGGGGACACTCGACGTTTGTTGGTCGACGTCTCAATCGCTTATTGGTCCTACTATAGAAACAACGAAGTGCAGTCCCAACTTCGTTTCTCATATTTATTTTCGTCTTTTGTTTTTCATATTTGTATAATTTATTTTTTGCACTAAGATGGACAAACTCAGACGCGATATTAAGCGGCCATACATGTGTCTGGGAAGGTGTCAAGTACGAAGCTCGTTGGTGAGTTACCGCCCATCTAACTCACGTTTGTGTCCGATGTAGGGTTATTCTGGCGATCGCCCACGATCAATCCAAGCGTTGTTATGCTAGGTTATGAGTTTTAATCTTGTCGTAGTCCGTGCTATTGGATCGAAACCTTCAATATCGGTTAGCGCGGGATCCTCAGGTGGCTTTTAAATAATTGTTTGTGTCGGTTTTCAAGCGTTTTATACATTCGATGACTCTATTTTCCTCACAGCCGAATGATTTTGTTCGTATGGACGCATTTATAGAATTCTCTTTTCTAATCTTAGCGTTATACAATTTAAAAGACAAGGGTGGATTTTCGGTTCCAAAACGTTTAAAATTCACACCGATCGGCGTTAAGATTCTAGTAAAGTCACTGATGCGTAAGAGATTATGACGTCATTTCGTTGCGTCACACGGCGCGACTATTTGTCATCGTGGGAGTTACAACTGCACATATAGAGGTCATATTGACACAATATCAAAATCATCAAAAAAAAATCGATTTCAGGAAAATTTGCAGAAGTAATCGAGTAGTGTTTTATATTGCAATATCCAAAAATGGCAATACAGCAGAGCCCACCAGATGGTGAGTCATCATCAACTAGAGTCGAGAGGAAGCAGCGAAGGATCTTTCGACTGACTCTTCCACGCGCAACAGGAACAATTTATAAATAATTCATAGCTCGTTCTAGAACGAGGGTGAAAGCTAGCCAGGGAAGGTAAAAAAGCCTACCACGATGTACGAACACCGCCGGGATCAAACTTGTGGTACAGAGCCCAGTGACCTCCATTAGGAAGGCTGTTGGTTATAGCCTCGTTCGTTGTTCAGTATGGTGCACCACGAGCAGGAAAGGTTGATGAAGGCTCAAGAATGGATAAAGCCAATTAATTACACTTCAAATTCTTTATTTATATCAATATTTATATTGGTACTTAAATATTAACAATGGAAATTAAATCATTATTATTAGGTATTAACAACAGTTGAATACCAACTTAATAAATATGGACCACCAACTTAATAAATATGGATTACCTCCAAAGTATTTATGGGTTACCAATTAAGAGGGTGTCCGTTCACCAGGTTCCAGTACGTCCTAGCTGCGGCGACTTCCATTGCCACCAAGCAGAATGAGGAGACCCTCACATACCTGAACCAGGGGCAGCCCTACGAGATCAAGCTGAAGAAGCTCGGTGACTTGTCGCATTACAAGGGGAAGATTCTCAAGGTATGGCATTATCGAATGACCATTTTATTATTGTAAAGTAACTGTACCAGCAGTTAGTTTTAATTTATTTATTGTTAAATATCGAACCCCACCTACTCGCTCGGGTTAAACAATTATGCTTATTTACACACACACACACACACACACACACACACACAATGTTAATAGTCGACAAACGAGCCACCTCAAGGTAAGTGGTCCCCGCCACCCATGGGTATCGGCAAGTCCGAATCATGGATTCGTTGTCGGCCAGGAAATGAGAAGGAAAAAACGAAAGCACTGGCTCTCCAGGCCCCAGCCGGAACACGACGAGTCGTTTGGCGGCTGACTCAAGCAGGAGGGTGGTAGCTAGCCAGGCAGGCTTCACGGAAAAATAATAATACCAATAATAATATTAATTAGTTAATAATACTGATAATATAATCCTTTCGCAAAGCCTTACCACCTAACAGGCCGGCTTCTGTCGCCTCTTATGACACCCTGTTCTGTCAGCGTGAGATTGGGGGGAGTATTCTAGGCCACCCCAATACGACCAATATACACAAACTCACAAAATTTGCACTCTCTCTTTAGTCTGTAGTATTAGTATAGATTAGAAATGTAATATGTGTAATATTGTAATAAATGTACATTATAATCACTAAAGATTTGGTTTCAACTCAGAAATATACTGAGCTACTAACATTTGATATTCAATTATTTTTTCTCTTTTATAGAGCGTGATTAAAATCTGCTTCCACGAACGTCGGCTGCAGTACATGGAGCGCGAGCAGATCGCGCAGTGGCACGCCGAGCGTCCCGGCGAACGAATCGTCGAGGTAGCGACCCGTTCTTGTCCCCGGACCACACCAATAAATAAATAAATAAACCTTTAGATACTCCCACTAGGATCCGCTGTGTTGCGGATGGCATAGACGTACACAAATATGACATTACAAACGCCCATGACCCGAGAACAAACATTCATCTGTCACATAAAAGTCTGCCCCGACCGGGAAGCGAACCTGGGACCCCTCGCTCGGCAGGCAGGGTCGCAACCAACTGGGCTCGATTTCTTGTAACCTTGCAGTGGGCCACCAATAGCTTGAAATCAAAGCCGTCATTTAGATTCAGAACAAACTCAAACAAATTAACAACAGTATATATTCGATGGCGCTGTAATGCTACTAGTATGAAAACTCATTTCAGTACTGTTTTCTTCTTTGTTTTCCGAGGTTCTTTTTTTTGTTTGATAGCTACAGTCGAGCTGTAGTGTTATCAATTTCTTTTTTTATTGATTATGGTCGAATTTAGACTACAAGGCGAACAATAGGTGTATTGATACAACTTAACCTCCGGCAGCTGGACGTGCCTTTATCGTACGGTGTGATCCGAGTGGAGCAGCCGGCCAGCCTCAACTCTCTACACGTGTACTGGGACCCTACCAAGGACGTCGGGGTGTACATCAAGGTCGGTGCTAACTAACGAACGGTTGTTATCGGATAGCTTCAGGGTTGATGGTTACGGGGGGGTCACGTTCGGACATTTGGTTCGGTGTTGCTTTTATTGTATAATATTTTTAATTCATATATAATAAGAAATACAATAATTGAGTTGATTTGTGAGATTTTTGGTTCATGAAAATCGCATCGAAATTGGTTCAGTAGTTTGGTGCAGTTGTTCTCAGCAGGAGTTTTATGAATTTACACCTGAACCTGTCTCGTGAATACCTGTGTTTGTGTGAATAATAAAAACCGCATGAAAATACGTGCAGTAGTTTTTGAAATGATCGCGTTTTGGCAGTGACTTATTTATGCTGTGTAATAGTGAACATACACGGCTTAGTTTTGTAACAATACAATGATACAATACGTTTATACACTCACACCCCCGCACTAGGATTCCCTCTGTTGCGGGTGGCGTGGACATACACAAATATGACATTACACACACCTATGACATGGGAACAAACATCTATCTGTCACATAAATGTCTGTCGGGAATCAAACCCGGGACCCTTCGCTCGGCAGACACGGTCACCATAAACTGGGCTATGCGGTCGTCAATAACTATAGAGATTTACGTTTGTTCTCAGCTCCTTGCTGTTTGTGTACGTCCATGTCACACGTATCGCAGGGAATCGCCGTACAGAGGTGTTATTGTTCAAGTTTTTATTTGTAACTTACTACATTACTTCGTTGTCAGGTGAACTGCATCTCGACGGAGTTCACAGCTAAGAAGCACGGCGGCGAGAAGGGCGTGCCGTTCCGTATTCAGGTGGAGACGTACCTGTCCAGCGACGAGAACACGCGACTGCACGCGGCCGCCTGTCAGATAAAGGTATTGTCGAAGTGGTGTGCTATATTATTGTATCACCACAACGAAGACCGAGAATACACCGCGTCATAGATGTTTGGGTGTATATTAAGTGATATTGACGGTGTAAAATGATAGGTCAAAATTTTGTTAAGACTAGTATTCGCCTGGAGTTTGTTCGGTATTCGACCGCAATTGTTAACGTTCTGATGTTGGCGTGTTCTATTGGTGACATAAAAAAACTCGCTATGGCCTTGAACGAAAACAAAAAAAAACAAAGTAGGTTAACATACAGCGGAGAAAATGGCCGTGAACCAGCGATGTGTATGGAGCTCCGTAACGGTAACCGAAGCTATCGGATATTCGAAATAAAAATACATCCGAAGTCGTAACCAAATCCGATAAAAAAGTTTCTAATAATTTGGGTAGAGTGAAGTATCTAAGGCTAAATGAAACAAGTAATGACTGGTTTTCGGTAGCCCTGACGCTTTCATCTTGTTTTTATTACTTAATTTTTAAGGCGTTTTTTTTTTCTAGGTTTTTAATAGAAAATAATATCTAGAAATAAAGTCAAACTGTTACCTTGTAAATACATTATATTTTTTTACAAATCCTAATTCATCTAATATCCGTAAGCGAAATTATTCAGAACAATCTGATAATTCGAAAAAATTTCATATCTGTAACCTGTAACCGAACTGGTAAATTATTATTCATATATATTCGTATCCCTACCATGAACTGTTATGTCTGTGAATGTTGATATATAGATGAAATTGTAATTGAAGTTTCAATCGCCAGGTTTTCAAGCTGAAAGGAGCTGATCGCAAGCATAAGCAGGACAGGGAGAAGGTGAGCAGGCGGCACCCGTCCGACCTGCAGAAGTTCCAGCCGGGCTGCGACGCCACCGTGCTGACCACGGTGAGTGTCTGTTACTATTCCTCACAATTTACAATGTACTTCGCGTATTAAAAATTTTTTTTTTTATATAAGCCTTCTGCCATAAGAGTGCATATTTTTCATAAGGCCAACTGATCACCATACCGCAGATCAGCTATCGTATTGCATAACTCGCATCTTTATCCAAACCCGATGGACACCGCCAACATCATAACAACAGGTTAATATAACAAAATCTTCATAAAGAAGATAATTTTTTATTACAGCATATTACCAGTAGCTTTGACTGTATTTTTGCGTTTGAATAAACAATTGAATCCTATTTCTTATCCCATAATAATGACCATAGATAATGACCTCCCAGGATCAATCGCTTACCAAAGTCAAGGAAAGATTGACTTAATTATAACGGAAACATAAACTGACTGTTGTCAAAAGAGATATAGAGACAGCAATAGCAAGGGATATTGCAATCTGTCCACCTCCCCAGCTAAACAGATCTTTCCCCCCTCCCTCCACTGTGATTCGTATTTTTTTTTTCTTTTTTTGTTCACGAGGGGGAAACCTTCAAAAAGTACCCGGTGCCGTGGGAGCGACGCCGGGTTATGTGGGATTTTTACCGCATTAAACCCCCCCCCCCCCCCCC
>PDGT01000020.1:3851856-3865949 GCA_003671415.1 Megathymus violae | reverse complement strand
GCCTTGTTCGGCGCTATGATAGGACTCCGGGATCTCCATCGGAACACGACCGGAGTCCTATGAGCGCTTGCCCCGTCGGGCTCTGCTCAGGATGAGCGGACAATCATCCCCGAATTTCTGGTGTTACGCCGGTAAGCGGCCACACGTACCGACGTCCTTCCCGGGGTCGTTGGCAGGACGGTTCAGGCTCCCACCCTAGCCGCCCACGACCCCGGAAACCCCCTTTCGCGTCTTACGACTGGCAGGGGATACCGTAGCCCTATTCTTGTCCCGGGCTGTGATTCATGTCTAGGTAAAAAGGATGATCCTTGAGGCCAACAGAGTCAACAGAGCGGTGGCATAGGAAGACGAGGTTGTTGTTGTTGTAGCAACATGCAAGGCCTGTATATATATGACTGTAAATATTGGCATGACCGTCCGCGATTTTTATACTATTC
Source organism: Megathymus violae (assembly GCA_003671415.1). Classification (NCBI taxonomy): domain Eukaryota; kingdom Metazoa; phylum Arthropoda; class Insecta; order Lepidoptera; family Hesperiidae; genus Megathymus; species Megathymus violae. The sequence continues at coordinate 3,865,512 of PDGT01000020.1, read as the reverse complement.
GTTTCTCATATTAAATCTAACACAAGATTCGAGCCAATTAAAATCATACGGTCACGGCCAGACTTTAGTGAAGAACTTAATCGATCGATCGCATTAGGCCCTCATGAAACAAACAGTTCGCTCAAAATTACCTAAATGTTACATGACAATTTGAATCCACTCACGAGCTCCCCTTGTCAACAGTTATCAAATGACGCGCTGATGCCTCCGCCGATGGTCACCACGTCGCCGCCGTACTCACCGGAAATGTGGTAAGTTCAATCATACCATCATTCTATCGTCTTCCAAAGACTCGTGTTTTTCGGGGAACCGATACAAATTAAATACAAACCAGAAAGTTAAATTAGTTTACATATTCGTACTTGGATAATGACACGTAGCGCCATCTGACAAAATTTTGCGGTACCAGTATCCTCCATTGGCAGTATTGCAAGTATCGTAAAAGTTTACGAGATGGCGCTGTACGGCATATATGAAGGTTTAATAATTAATATTAATAGATGTATTTTTTATGAAAATCGTGTTTTTACAGGAAAAGCAACTATGTATATAGCTAAACTTAAGAAGCGAAACCTGCTCGAAGGTTCGAAAGTTGATACGTGTGTTACCTTTTGGAACTTTTAAGCGACTTATTAAAATGCAACTTGAAGGTAAAGGATATTAAGACGCTTGGAAATAATACTGCCTAACCCAATTCCGCGCAGGTTTAAACCTACTTTATAATTGCCGTGTGCTATTTTAAAAGATGTGCTGAGGGGCTTGTTTCGCCGTTTCTTCTCCTCAAAGTTAAAGCACCTTTTCGAAACGGCAGTAGAAGCAACATATTAACAAAAAAAAAAATAATTCCAAAATTTTTTGAATTGATTTGAAACATTTCGTCACCACTTTCGTCTTTTCGTCGTTCACCACTTTCGTCATCCAGCGGTGGCTGCTTAACAAACGTGTAGCGGCTGTTACCGTACGAGGATTCAAAAAAAAAAAAAATTCAACCCGCGCGTCTACATTCTAATTAGAATCTCCAAACTTCCATCGCCACGAGTAACACGTCGTCATTTAGTCATCTTTTCCGATTGGTGTCGTCCATCACGTGAACACATGAAATCAAATCTCATCAAACCGATCACCCTCAATAAAATTATTCCTCCGTATTAAGCCGCCTACATTTAAAAACTTAATGATTTTAGAATAGCGTTTCTCCCATGTAAATAGTTACGTAATTGAATGGGTTGTTGAATAACCGGTTAACGTCAAAAACTATTTAGTTGTTCCCCGATGGACACGCGTACAGTGTTAGGTCTTGCCAAGTTAAATAAGACGTACAATTACAACGCGTTAGTTTCCCACATTAGGAATATTCCTTTAAATGTAAAATTATCTGTAAGTGGGCAAAATTGAACGTTCCCGGAGACAATGTTATCTGTGGTGATACCTGAAGTGAGCATCAATGAATGTGTGGGAAGATGTCACTCGTATCGAGTATTTTGACATCTACATGTTATGACGCATAGTTCGAATAATATTATCAATCTTGTAATGATTTATAAGTTGTTGGTTGCAATTTGCCTATTGATGTCAAAACTATTGTCCTAGGCGTAGAATTGACACCTTTCTGATAAAATTTTATTTTTATCTCATTCAGTATAAGGAGTAAGTAAGTAGTCTGTGGAAATGAAGCCGGACGTAACGCTCACCGAAGTGTTTGTTAGTTGACGCGTACAGTTGTTCGCCTTACACTTGATCCAACAATGTCCTTGTCCAATCGATTCTTACTCTATTTATACCGTTTTTAACGGAAATACGTGAGTGACGCTAAGCCGGAAGTCAAATCATAAGAAATTTATTGTATCCGAACTTCAGACTAAATAAAGCTATGAAGATCTAACAATTAATTTTCTTACATTATTGAAAAAAAAAAAATAATGAATACGTTGCAGTTTATATAAATTAATATTTTTATTATTTCTTTTGAGAATAACGTGAATATGTCATGTAATATTTTGTAGACAAATCCTTTATATTGCGTAACTGTACAAGTACCAATAACATAACGGTTTGGCCATGAAATAGTTAAAGCATTAAACCTCACTAATGCTACAACCGTAGCTCGCCATGTAACTGTCAAATTGTTCCATAATAATGTAACTTGAAATATGACGTTTTAAATTACATTAAGAAGTTCATTAGGTACCGTCGCCTACTGAAATTAACCGTTGCGCATGTTACATGGCCGCATAAATGATAACTGCCATAGATAAATTTCGTTTAATACATATTTATTATCATAACACAACTCAAGCAGACGGCGATCGACCTCAAACTGAACTTGACGGTACAATTAACGGTATCCGATGTTTAATTGATACTTACAGATCAGTTACCTCATTGAAGTTGTGTTTTATTGCTGTGTTATTTGCATTCGATGTTAGCACCGCATATATACTACCCGATCGTTTGAATAATATAAGATAATCTCTTACGTTAAAATTATAGCCCATTTGTAGAATATTACAATTAAACTGCATCGGGCGGTGAGGATCATGTCTTAGTATTAGGTTTTTTTTTATATTAATAGCCGACAAACGAACAGACGAGCTTCCTAATGGAGATCAGCCAAATCAAAGGTATCACTGATGCGTTGTCGACCAGGAAATGAGAAGAAGGTAAGAAAGAAAGTACTGGCTCTCAAGCCCCCAGCCGGAACACGACGTGTCGTTTGGCGGCTGACTCAAGCAGAAGGTGGGTAGCTAGCCAGGCAGGCTTCACGCAAAGATAATAATACCACTAATAATATTAATGACTTAATAATAATACTGATAATATAATCCTTACGCAAAGCCCAACCACCAAGCGGGCTGGCTTCTGTCGCCTCTTACGACACCCTGTTCTGTCAGCGTGGGATTGGGGGGAGTATTCTAGGCCGCCCCAATACGGCCAAATACGGTTTTTGTTTTCGTTTTGATGAAACCAGTAATAATTATTTAGTAGAAACGCATTCTGGTTATGGTTATTTGAATTTGGAGTCTCCTCTCAGAATGAAAGGTTCTCTTAAGCTCATTTATAAGCTTTTCCATTGCAAAAACTGACATAGCTACATACATTTATTGATGCCTACATGGCTAATGAGGCAATCAATTTGATAGTAGCTAATTAGCGATAAACATCTGTACACACTTTCTGGAAAATATGAGGTTTTAAATGTCAAACAGTCCATGGAAATCATAAATCTTTTATAAACCTTGTCGGAGGCGCTCGGGTGGCAGGATCACCTAACTCACATTCGGGCTTGATAATACACGTTCACCAATAAGCAGGTGCCATATCTTGCACCATCGAGTCTTAGCTATTGTTACCTTTCTTGCCGCTTCTACCCGAACCACGCACGGCGGGCATTTGCCGAAGCGACGGCAATGTACGTAAGAACTAACACCGAACAAATATTATTATGAATTACGGACTTCGAGGGAGAGAAAACGCTGATAAAATTTACCATTATCACATGCCACAGAAGGTAATTAAATAGTAGGCGGTTAGGTTAGTGAAAGGTCTGAAATACATCCGAATTAACAAACACTCTTTAGCTATTGTCTATTGTCGTATTGTCTATCGGCCGCTGTAGTCACACGAAACGAATGTCAATTGAATAACTAGCGCGCGCAATTGAGCAATGACACGTTAATTGCAGCTGAAGGGCCGCGGATTAAGCCAGTGCACTGGTATTTACCAGATTGCATTCGTCTCCGCGTCGAACGTTTAGGATTTATATCCATGGCTCACCTGCCAGATGGATTTGAATGAAACGTTATGCTATGTTTTTTTGACTTGGTGTTAAGTTTAATCTGAAAACGTTTCAGTACTATTTTAGTGGTGTGTGGTCGCCTTTTGAAGTGTTTGTTTGTGCATTTTGTTTTTTTTTTTTTACTTTAAAATATTTGTTAATTTTTATGTATTATTACATTTGTAGTGGTTTCTTAATGATACTTTTTTATTATTTCCATTGTTAGTTTGTTCTTATTCATAAATAATATATTACTGCGTTTTTATTATATTAATTAAATTTTCATGCAGGATGTGGTTTAAATAATTTACGTTTATTAGTCCGCTTGTGTTTACATGTTTACGGAAGGTTTTTATGTTTTGTTTTTTGTCGTATCGCATTGTAAATATAACTTGTTGATGTCTTCGTGTAATCTATAATTATTAATTGCCACTAACCCGCCCTCGTTTCGCCTCAGAATTCCTACGCCTTAGATTCAGAAATAGCATCCGCATTGTTTTGAGAATCTATTTTTCGGGATTAAAAAAGTGTCCTATATTATAACCCATAATATAAGATACTAAAATGCTATGTGTCATTCAAATCTGTATATTGGTCAGACAGAGAAAAATTATAAAAAAAAATATTTTAACCTCTTTATCAATAACAAAGTCTACTTACGTCGTAATTTTCAAAAAATATTCTATTTAGATACAGATTTGACGCCATTACATCTTCTAATATAAAAAAATTATCGTGTTTACCATACTCCTCCGAAACGGCTTGACCAATTTTGATGAAATTTTATATGAATTTTCAGTAGGTCTGACAATAGGTTGTTATCTATTTTTTATACCCCTAAGTGATAAGGATGGTCCACCCCAAATTTTGTATTTTTTGGATATTTTTTTATATTTTTAGTTTTTTATGATGTGGCATTAAAAATACATACAACCCTTAATTTTCACCCTTCTACCATCAACCCCTATTTTTTAATAGCGATATTAGTAATTCAATAATATATGTGGCATGCTCTCGAGTGGGCAAACCATCCAGTTTGTTTGTGTTAGCTAAAGATGGGATAACAAAAAATATTGTACACTCTGTTGCTTTAAGGCATTGATTTTTTTTCAGTAAAATTATTATAATTAGCGATATATATAATTAATAATTTATATGGCAAAACAACATTTGCTGGGCCAGCAAGTTTTATTATATTTATAGCATATATACCAAATTCGTAGCTATTATTAATCATACTATAAAACGTTAATATAACTAACCAATTTTCGATTACCATTTCCGATTTTAGCAACATCGATATAATAATTGTCCCATCTCTATGTAGTTTAATTTTAGGCCGTAGTGATGGACCCACATCCGGTGTGTTGTACTGTGACTCGTTGTCCTCTTTACTTTCGTTTTAGTATATCGTATGATAGATAAGTAAAATTGTTGACTTAGTTTTATTTATGGCGCGCTCTCTCTTGCTTTGTTTATATTATTGCTGTAATTAGAATCATCTATCAATAAAGATTTAGATAGAACGCTGTACGAGGCTTATTACTATAGCATTTTCCACCAAACAGAATCAGAAAATGGCAGAAATACATACATACCTTCATTATACTTTTACGTTACCTATTTTTAACTTAAATGAATTTTTACCTTATTGTAAGTATATTTATCTTAACTGATATGTTCCATCGACCTGAAACAAAATTCGATAGAAAATTTGTGGGAGGGTAGGATCGTCTTATTTATATGCTCAAGTTGAAACTTTGTGCTTCACGGTACAAAATAGACGAGACCATGGTACTTAGATTACTATTTATTACCTATAAATCTAAAATGTATTGATATCTTTTTGTATCGATTAAAACTCCAATGTATATCTGAACTATGGATTCATTATAATTTCTTATTCGTTTAAAGATATAGTCTGTGAATTGGAAATTAAAATCGAGTCTGTAAATTTAGTACGTCGTTTTCAACAATGTACCCAATTATAAACTCCAGTACAGTAAAACACCATTGAAATCACTTGCCTTTAATTATATTTCATACATAATATCAACACTGAAAATACCACTAGCCTTTAACCGATAGGTGTTGCTTCCAACGACTCTCGCCACCGACTGTGTAAAACCACTGTCGACATGATTCCTAAGAACGCTCACCAACGCCACCAAGTGGCGATTAGTGATACTTAATTAATATAATCAATTGACATACTTTGTAACAACATATAGAAAAGCCGTAATATAAAGATAAATAACATTATAATTACTAAAATACCCTAACACAATGATGCGAGAAAATCCTTAAAAGTACCTTCTTTCTAACCTGCTTCTAATTTCCCGGCCGACAACGTATCAGTGATGCTTTTGGTCTTGCTGATGTCCATGGGCGACGGCGACCACTTACCATCAGGTAGCTCGTCCGCTCGTTTGTCGGCTATTAACATAAAAAAAAACCAGCATCTGAGCCAAAACCTTGAAACGAGGTTTGTAAACAATTTGACGTGTAAGAAGCGATTGAGATAGAATATATAGAATATTGTTTGCTGTAAATTGAAAGGGGTTATAGAAAGCGGAGGATTACTAAAGTCTAATTTATTTTTATATGTCATTATATGTAAATATAGTTGTGGCTTGCTAACTGAAGCAGCTTGGTGAGCTGCATCCACGTGAGAATGAAATGTGTTTATCATCGTTTTTATTACTCGATGCACGATTTCGTTTATACGGTGCCGGCCCTCTGGTAAAGTGAGAGGAGCGGTCGCTCTTGCCGCCAGGTGGCAAGAGACACCATATATGAAAATAGGTACCAGTGAAATTTTGATGGCAACTTTTCAATAAAAGTTGAGACTTTTTTATGTTAATGAAGCAGGAGCTACTAAATTTGATTTATTTTAAATTCAATAGATGTAATTTTTTGCAATGATAGATGATTTTTAAAATATTGTTATTAATGCATATTTAACACAAAACTCAATTAAAATTTACGTGAATTGAAAACGAAAAGGGCACTGAAACGAAAAGGGCGCTGAAACGAAAAGGGCGCTGAAAGACAATCTCGTTCTACTCTGATCAAGGGCTGGGGCCGGCGCTTTATGATATATAGCTAATCTATTCATAATATAAAGAGAAAGAGTGCGAATTTTTATACTTTGCGTGTATGCGGAGGATAATCTCCGAAACCACGGGACCTACATGAGAAATTCCTTTATAATTTGAAACGGACACTATTCCGGGCGGGCATAGGCAACATATGACGTATAAATACATATGTATAAGTTACCTAGAGACATGATAATATTCTTCATCTATGTATATCTCAGTTTGCGTCAATTAAGATCTTCTAATAAGATATATAATGTTCAACGCGAACGTAACCGCTTCCATGATTACCGATCAGACAGAAAGTTGTTAGAGAATGCTATAATTAAGTTAATATATGTTAACAGTGTACAGTTTGGCTACTAATCCCTCCATCGCACCATACTGATACACTTGTTAAAGTGACTGTACGTATCAATAATTATTAACAGAAACAATCTCTCTTATATCCTAGTACTGGCATAATATTTTTTACCATGTGTTGTTGACATCACGACGTAACTGCCGCTACTGGCTGCGATGCATTTCAATATTAAACTTCCGAGTGCTTATTCAAGCTATAATTTAATTCCTTAACATTAGAACGATGACATGAATCCTCACTGGCAAAAAAAAATCGAACTGCTATCTCGATTTGCGTGAAATCAAACTGTACTAGTACCATGTTACACAACGTGACAACAGCAATGACAATATGAAAACCGACGCGAACGGGTTCCCCTTCGAAAACGCCGGTGAATCCGGTCAGTCTAAATATAGCCCGCATGCGTTATGAAAACGAGGGCGTAATTTGGTCGCGTAACTCTGGATGAATGAACAGGAAGGAGATTGTTGCTCACCCGCATAGCCAGATGAGTGAGATATTTAGAACAGTAATAGGAACGAGAGTTGATTTGACGGTCAGAGGTCGAGTTGGATGAAGCGAGTGTTTGTTGATTTCAACTGATATTTCGTTTCAGAAAGGTAACACAAAGTATCGCATTTATCTCAATTGCTCATGTCTAAATAAATCTGTTTATCGGCGTCATTAACGAAATAGGCATGCGTTATACCAGTTTTTTCCAGATATTGAGAGGTTGCGGTGCAGTTTTCATAAACTGGTACAAACGCCTATGTCTTCTTTTAAATACAAGTAGTAGAACCTAAATCATGTTACGTTGGGTCAACATAATTTATTACATGGCTATTCAGAAATGTGCAAATATATTTTGTACATACAATTCGTGTAACTTGCGTTTTATTCTAGCTCGAATAATTAAGTAATTATTTACAAAACCCGAGCTTTATGTAAGCCAGCAGTTAATCTCTTGTGGTTTACTTACTTTTTACACACATAATATTTCGTTTCTGTGGATGCAAGTAGTGACGGATTATTATCACACCTTGGGGAGTCCTTGTCGTTTGTATATTAATTTAATCACACCTTGCGGAGTCCTTGTCGTTTGTATATTGTCATTTGTATATTAATTTATACCATTATATTCCTTACTTATAAGTTATAATCCAACAGCAGTCAACGATTCGTATACCAGCTAAGTAGGTTGAGGTTTCCACTTAACGGCGTCCAGACAACAGTGAACGCCCGTGAAGCTGAGATTGCTTTAAACTGCATTGGTCGCAAGCGCGAAGTACTCAGGACTGGAAGAGTCGTTCACGAATTTTTGAATGTGACATAGACAACACGCCTATTAGAGTCAAATCAAGATTAATGGGGGACAAATTGACTCCAATCAAGAGCTTTGTTTAAACGGGACATGTTCGCCTGGTAATTAATTGTAATTGAATTTGATGCTCAATTATATTTATAAATGCGCTCCAGTGAAGTGTAAATAGCTATAAAATTTCGCAAATGTCGCTCGAAGGTGGTGCGAACCAGATTGAACGAGCGGTGAGCGAACCCCTCGGTGAAATCACTAGCTGTTGGCACTCACGATTCTGTGTTCGAGATGTCGTCACGAATGGACGACAATTTTAATTTTTGATATTTGCGATTACTACATTGAAATTAATAGATATTGCGATACGCAATTTCACTGATTACTAATTGTTCACAATTACAAATTAATCATGTTGTCAAAATTGCGATTCAATTGCTATAACGCTATCGGTACATTTATATAATTATGTTCAAGTTTTAATTGTAATTCAGTGTAATTCGTTGTAACTTTAAGTACTATATAATTAATTAGTGTGGTAATTAAACGACGCTGGAAGCTCCAAAGTTGCCAATGCCCGCAGACTCCAACCTGAATATATACTTAATAATTTTGTGAAACATTTAGAACGAGTGTCAATAAGCAACAGTTTACATATAATAGCATAATAGTACAATTACTTTAATTATATAAAATACGTGCAACGGTAATTGTACTTACTGGGCTGTTTTAGTTTAACCTAAAAAATTAGACATGTATGTGTGCCGACGTACAATGCCTAAAAACATAGCCTGTCGGTTTATTAATATCTCTATATATATATTTAATTATATATATGGAAAATTTTAAATAATTTTATTTTAATTATCAGTGTTTCATTAATTAGTGTATCAGAATTTACAGACTCTAAATATAGTATAAACATCGAAATCAATCGAATCGCATTTTTTTTATATATCAGTGAAAAAAAATTCATCGTACGAACACGACTGAACAGATAAACAGATTAGTAAACCAGAATTCAGTGGTTTTGTAACCTTCAGTTTTTGTGAAAATCTTTTATAGTTAAGATTACGGATATATTTCTTAATGTTTAAAAGTGTAAATTTTAAAATAATTGATACATTATTTCAATATCATTGACGCATCAATGAAATGAGATTACGCGGAAAAATCGTCTGAAATATTATGATGCGAGGCCATTATATTGTCTAAGGTCGCGCTCATTGGGAACACTGTAATGCTATTAATGTGATTTATATAGTGATGCACTACTAAATGTCTGATGCCTGGAAATGCGCTAATGCCGATTTTGTAGCTGAAACCGTATCACGTGAATCGCTAACAAATTGATACTCGATTGGTGGAAATTATGTAATAACGATCATTGTAAGTGGTTCGAAGCCGATTTGTCTTACTCGGAAACTAGCATTGAAATTTTTTGTTAAAAAAAAATCAGCAGTGTATTTCCAAGATACGAGCCTACGTAATGTGTTCGTCTAGAATTTTCTTCTTTGATGTCGGTGAATTATGTGGAATATCGATACAAATGAAAAAGAACGTTCGCATCACTAGTTGACGTAGAGCGATGCACTACTGCGAGCCGGCCGCGGCTCCCGCAAACCGATTCGAACCGGTTACGATCCAATCGAGGAGCGCGCTTCACTCGTACAACCAATCAAACGCCATTCTGCCCAGTCGTTTTCATTCCACTGTCTGTCGCGTATGTCATTTGCGCATTCAACCATTGTTTTCTGTTTTGTTGCAATCAATTTGCGCTGACAAATCGAGTTATTCTATCAGAATAGGCGTTATCCTGATCAAATTGTTCCTGCTCGCGTTGTTTAATTGTGATTTGTGAAGTGCAGCGGATAGTCGAATGATGTTGGATAAGTGAGCTCGCGTATCGTTGTAATTTTGTTCGTGGTTGTGTACCGTTTCGAACGCAGATCAATGGTTGTAGTGGCGGTCCGAGGTTCAGCTATGGTGGTTGGAGGCGCGCTGGCGTACCGCGTACTCTCAGGGGCGTTTCTCTTTTTCAATCTGGAGAGACAGGACTACAGCTGACTACGATTATGCTCGTCATCGAGCAGAGATTGAACGGTCGGCACCTGGGCCGGGGGATCGTTCTGAGAGCAAGATTCGTCCACGGCGTGGAGGCCAACGGCTGGCGCATGAGGTTCTCGCTTCTCAAGGCCGAAGTGGAAGTGCAAGCGGATCCGGAGACGTACATGGTGATTGCGAGACGGCTTCGAGCGGCAAACGTTCACGTGAAGCCGTTTAGATCGCATTCTGCGTAAATATTTTCATCTTTATCTATATCCCTATAAATATATTTAAATTTTACTTGTGGTTTTAAAATTCAAAATCATTTATTCAGTTAGGTATTCTGTTAATACACTTATGCACTTGTTTTTTGTTTCTTATACTACCGTTTCGAAAGGGTACCATCGAGGGCAAGAAACTTAAAGAAACTCTTAAGCACTACTTATAATACTATTATAGCACTTACAAAATAAGTTTTTACCTGCGCGGAATCTTTTGTGGCACTATTGTTTCCAGGCGTCCTTGTCATTTATATATTCATCTATACCATAAAACACTTTACCTATAAGTTTTACTTAAATGCATTGCTTAAAAGTTCCATTAGGTTATATTGTTTCACCGAGCTCCATAAAATACCGCTGAACTATTGAAGGCGATATGAAGACGTAACTAGATTATGCCTTTTTCTTGTTTCACAATTGTTTTGTTTTGCTTCACTGCATTGCAATACAGAGGTGCACCACATAAAAATCAGTACAGTATAATCAGACAGGATTAGTTTAAAAGTTTGAATGTTAGTCACACAATAACAGGTACGCTCCTCCTTGTTAGCATCTGATAAGATAGATCAGATTAGCAGAATATGTTACAGTGTGTTTCCATATTACATTGTGACTAGTAGATAATATGCCAAAGATATGAAATTTTTATTGTATTGTATTATTGTAGACTGAAATACTAGTTATTTACAACACAACAATAGTACAATTCAATAGTATTTTTTGCATTAGGATTTATTTATTTATTTAACACTTTATTGTTTGTACACCAAAACAAAATACACATACAAATGGACAAGAAAGTAAACAAACAATGGATTTAATATGTTGTGGAGAATCTACGATCTATATTTTGCTTTTTAAACCAAACAGTAGTAATAGAGTTAAATTTAATTAAGGAATAAATAAATTTAATAATAAAAAATGTTGCATTTAGGCTTTTTAATATCATGCAATAGGTGACCTATTGCATATTACAAAAGAGAATTACATATCACACAACACTTACAGGCTACAGGAAGTGCTTTTTCTCAACATATGCTGTTTCATAGTAAAATATATTGGTTATTGTACATTTCTACTAACTAAATATATAAGTTTTTATATTACTGATAATCAATTCAATGAGAAATAAAGTTATTATATTTGTTTGTTACAGTGTGACCCCGAAAGCTATTTCTAGCCCAATATTGGTCAACAAACCAGTCATATCTCAGCCTGGTGAGTTTATTGGCTTTATTTATTATTTCAAAAGCCAACAGTGCATTTCATCAGTGCTGTCATAAAATATATTTGTGACATTAGAGAAATTTATATATGAGAATAATGAACATTACTATTGTGGCAACATTGCTCTGTATGCTACATTGACACAATTGCAATTGGGTGTAGATGGTTTCTATGGCTAGGCACAATCACCTAGAATAAAAGGAAAAATCTACTTGCCTTACACTGATTTTCCTTATTTTATGAATAAGGGCAAATATTAGTAGTATGTGTGAAAATATCATGAAATTTGATTGTATAGCTTGCGAATAGATTACTGTACTCTGTTTCCATAAACCTGTTTAAGACTCGCTGGTGTTTTGCTGGTCGAAGAGAAAGCTTTGAAGCCAGTTTTAAATTTCATCTTTCAACTGGAAGTGCAACACATCAAAGCGTTGCTATTTATCTGAGGAGGAAAGTAATCGCTAATATACCAAGTCTATGTCTGTAGATCTGTTGGGGTCCAAGTAGCTGGTATGATGCATAGTGACCACCAAAAGGATACCCTATTATCTATGACTATCTATGACTGGATAATTATGTTCCATTTTGTATCTATGTATAAATCTGTTATTATAACAAGTCCACTCATAATGATTAAAAAGCAATGCTTATTTATTTAATTAGTTTTTTTTACTATATATCATTACATCCTAATTTAGCATTAGCACCTTGCAATGTAGTCTTGTTAGATTTGTGGTCATATTATATATTTTATTTGTATTAAAATGTTGTCGGATTTCATTGTTAATTCTTAAACCCATCAAAACTTATTGTATCATTTTATAATACTATTTACAGGAATACTTACATATATTCTTTGCTTATTAAGCTTAATTTGGATATGTATGTATTTCAATGAATACTTTCCTTCCAGCTATACTCCCTTCATCAAATCAGATGAAACCACTGTATTGTCAAGAGTGAGTATTTATATTATTATTATTAGTTATCTGTTTATTCTGATATCATTTTCGTTTAAGGTTTTAAAATAAGCCACACATTGTACATCAAAGATAAACTGTTTGAAGCTTCATTTTGTAAATTGGACTTCAAAAATATTTGAAGTCACAAACCTAAACAGTCTAGCTGTACAACTCACACTTGATTGGGTTCTCATGTCACTATGGCATGAAACAATATTCCATCGCACAGGCAAAATGTAGAGTTACATACTTCACATGCAATTATAGGTGTGCAGATTTTCTCATAATGTTTGCTTTCACTGAAAGTAGTGAGTGAAGTTTAGTACTCTATATTAGGGATGTTATGGATATCTAATTACCGATTTGGATACGGATATGTGAATAATATTTTACCGGTTACGGTTACGGATATGAAACTGTTTCGGATAATTTCGGTTATGGGTATTAGATCATTTGCGAATGGGAAAAATAATATGTAATGTATTTACAAAGTAACACTGGCTTTATTTCTAGATTATATTAAACAATAAAAAAAATGAATAGTATGATAAAAATGCATATATAATAAATGTGTGTGTCGCCCCCACTCGCAGCGGCGGTGACGTGAAG
>PDGT01000020.1:3833325-3851839 GCA_003671415.1 Megathymus violae | reverse complement strand
GCCACTCGCCCGGGGCTATCTTGCCGGACCTGCCCCAGCCGGCCGAGGACCCGGATAAGGTACCTGCCACTGTACTATAACAAATTTTATTGCTACCGTATTCCTGAATCAATATCAAAGTCATTCTACACGGGTTGCTGTTGTTTTTGCTTGCTTCCCATAAACCATCAGTTTTTAAAATGCGCCCAGTGACCTCTAATATGAACGTTCTGACACCATCATCATCATGCTGGTGGTAACATTATTATTATTATATATTACCCGTGTTTGAACTATCTTTTTTTCTTTTCTAGAATAACGGCCTCTCCAAAGACGCGACCTCCTCGGACACCCAGGCGTGGTTGTCGCAGCAACGCTTCGGCCAGCACGCCGCCACCTTCGCCAACTTCTCCGGTGCTGATCTGCTGAGGTTAGTCGTGTATGCTGACAACGAAACTGCAACGGGATCTTGTGTGTGTGTGTGTGTGTGTGTGTGTGTCCACGTCCACACATGTACGGGAAGCATGTCAGACGGGTCTTGTTACAGGCATTCATTCTCGACGATTGAAAAACACTGGTCAGCTATATAAAAATATCACATGTGAATGGAAATTATGACCATAATTTATTTTTATTTATTATTAGTGAACAGTCCTGGCTTGGACTCTAAAAAAAACTATGCCTCACGTTTAGAAATGCAATGCACGTGCAATGATTTAGATTAATTTATAACTATTATTTTTGGACGAATTGAAATGAATCGAACGTTCAATATTAAGTGATGCTTACTGCAGTACATTAGTGAAAACCGTAACGAAATCGGATAAGCCGTTTCGGAGATTAGCGCGAACAAATGCACAGACAAACAGACACATTCTAACTTAGTAGAGGCCCCTATTTATAACTTTTCTCATATATTCTTCATGTACAGAAAGAGAGCAGTTAGAATTTTATTATATCATTATTTTATATACCCTGTAGCAAGTTTGGTAGTGTACGAAAGGTTGCGGGTTCGATTTCTCCTAGTGGTAGGTGACAGACAGATGTTAATTGGTTTTTGGGTCTTTGTACATATCTGTGGCATCAGGTAGCCGTATAGATATCACTCGAGCAAATGAGTGGATCGCATTATGGAGTAATAGACTAGGTAAACGTTAATACTCTATGGTTGTGAACATCGATGTGATGCATAGATACCCCAGGTTCGAATCCTGAACGCACCACCTGATGAGAAGTAAAAATGTCAGAGAATCTTACGTCAAAACGTAGTTGGTGACCGAGCTGGCTTCGATTCTAGTCCTGAAAAGAGTTGTTATATAATTAATATTTTCTGTTTCACAGACTATCCCGTGACGACATAATCCAAATATGCGGTCTAGCGGATGGGATACGTCTGTACAACGCTCTGCACGCCAAGTGAGTACCTGTTTGTTTATTCACAGTGGGTACCTTTAAAACTGGTTGGTGGTAAATGTAAAACGTTAACTTTTATATACCCACCGCCCCGCACTGGGATTCTCTGCGTGACGGGTGGCACGGACATACACAAATGTGACATTACAAACACCCATGATCCAAGAACAAACGTTACCGATGATGTATACCTCTGCCCCAGCCGGATCGAACCCTGAACTGGGGACTTCGCTCTGCAGTTCCTCAATTGCTCATTAGATGTAGACGATATATCATAGAGTTAACCCAAGGAATCATTGGAGAAGGCAGCCCTTGATTGTCGACCACGTAGAAGAAGCATTAGACGCCTCCCGGATTGATGGATTAACGACCTGAAATAACAGGTAACCGTTGGATGCAAGAGGCTCAGGACCGGTCGAGGCCAGGTAGGGTAGTCCAGCGGTGGACTTGCAGAAGCTGGTGAATGGATGGTTGGGAAGATCACAAAGACTTAAAGAGGGGTGGTTTATCTTTATACCCACCTCAGTTCCAGTTATAATCTCGAAAATCATTACAGTATTTCACGGGCAATTAATTTTTTATTTCATTCGTAAATTGATGGAAGGAAAACATCTAGTAAGCAGACCTCAAGTAATGGGATAAGGTAAGGCAGATTATGGTGATTTGTAAATTGATACTTAAACATGCTCTACAGACGCATAATTTGGTTATTACAATTATGTATAGATGAATCTAACCCGGTTTCCTTAAAAAAAAATTATTTTCAAAAAACCTGTAATCTTTAATAAAATAGAAACGTTTTATAGCTACGCAAGCATATACTCAGTTTAAAAAAAGAACTATATTTTTAATAAAATTATTGTCAACAGACGCATCGAGCCCCGGTTGACTCTGTACGTGTGCGCAGCGGGCGGGAACGTGTACAGCGCGCTATACCTGCACGCGTGTCGAGCGCACGAGCTGCGCGCACGGCTCAGGATGTTGCACTGCGCCAACTTGAAGGTTAAATTCTACTTCTACGCTATACTAACTGCCGTTCTACTTATTTCTAAACGTGGCAAAATGTCAGTCGTTACTGACATACAAATACAGGGGGATATGTTTTTATTTTATATTAAATATCATAATTATGGTAATATAAATTATCACAATAATTATAAAATAGCAACTAACGAAGCATAAAAATGTAAGTAGTTACTTTTTGAAGACTGTTTAATTTATATCCCAATAAAGAAAAAAATTATCGTCAAATATTTTGATGGCACCTTTATTTAAAAATATATATATGTATCTACAAAATTACTAACTTCATCTTTGTCCGCTGTCACTCTTTGTTAATTCAAACACTTGTATAATATTCTTCTGTAAACGATATAGTGTTGTAGATACGATTATTCAGTTTAATCGCCATTGATTTCCGCTCCGATAAAAATAAAAAATAAATAAATAAACGTTTACACACTCACACCCCCGGACTAGGATTCCCTGTATTGCGGGTGGCATAGACTTACACAATTATCACATCTCAAACACCCATGACCCGAGAACAAACATTTATCTGTCACATAAATATCTGCCCCGGCCGGGAATCGAACCCGGGACCCCACGCTCGGCAGGCAGGGTCACTACCAACTGGGCGCGATCACCAGGGCTGTCACACAATACAAAATAATTAGTTGAAATTGCGGACGCTGTGTGTAATTTTACAACACCGAATTTATTAAGTGTTTCGGGATTGACTATTGATCTGCCTAGCTGTCTAGGTTGACTGAGGACTGAGTTTTTTCTTAGAATTGGACAGCAGTGGTAGTAATAGCAGACTACAATAAGGTCTATTGCATCGTCAATTATTGAATGGCCCCGACGCTACCGGAAGTGGTTAGGTGTTTAAAAAGCATATTATCATTTATCATTTTCTTCTTGACCAGAAACTTTTCTGTATAAACCCTGGCGTTAAATGTGTATGAGCAGCGCCAACCAATCGCTGTCAGCCGATCTACTCTCTATATCTGCTTGTTGGCCTTCAGTGTGTTAACTAAATATTGTTTTTTATATTTCGTCAACAGGAATGCGACACGATAGTAGTGTCCGGTCCGAACGGCGCTCGCGTGCGGTTGACTGACGAAGTGGTGCGCCATCTACCGGACAACTCCACGTACACGCTAGAGAGGATCGAAGAAAACGCCCTCTTGCTCAGCCCCACGGGCAACTGACAATGACTGCACCAGTCAGGGACTCTCGTTGGACCGTACGAAAGTTGTCATGAGGACCTGCCGCTGTTCTGCCGCTGACTTTAACCACGGTGGGTGGTACTAGGGGATTCCGGGTTGCCCTTCTGTTGACGGAGAATGAGCCGTCCAACTTTGTAGACCGGGCCTTGTGTGTGTCATTTTTTTGTGAGTTTATCAGGCAGTTTTCTGAGGATCTGTTTGCCATGATATGAGGTATGTCATCTGACATCAGTGAGGACCTGAATTCCGATGGAGGCGACACATGTACATTGTAATTACTGAGGGATCCGAATAATATCCTATACAATGGCATAGAATGAAGTTCTATCCTCACAGATTGATATTTATGTGTCACAATTAATAAAAATTTTCAAGAAATAGTTTTTGATGGTTTTTTCCCCATCGAGTTAACTCAGTCGTTCCGTCTCCAATATAACATGGTTGGTTTCCGATAATCTGTTTCCTTCTATGTCTTGTTATTATGAGTTCTTCAATAATTTTTCTAGAATTAAATGAAAATCCAGAACTATTTAATTATTATTACTATTACAATTAAAGCCTGACATTTGTCTTATTTAAATTGGCTTTGCAATGGAAAGTTTGTGAAGTTTCCCCTCTGGACATCATCTTTCCTACACTATACTAACACCGAGGGAGAAGGTTTTATTTATAGTGACAATTTTTAGAAGTACTGTATGCTTCAATCATTGTCTCTACAAAGAGTTTGCATGAGAAGTGTACCATGGTTAAACATTGTCCTTGATGTTCCTTTCACTAACTGAATTCGCTGCGCTCTTACACATTTCAAACCTGCTATGTTTAATCTATCTACACGTTTTCCAATGAATAATTTCAGATGTCTGACCTGATATGTCAGTTTTCCAATGAAACTTGAGGAGTTTCCATATTTTGACTATAAATCCCTCGCTTCTATGTGAGACAAGTAGCAACTGTTCATCTTGTTTGGATTTAAAAATGATTAGGGCCCATTAACTTGAGCTCTTTATAGTCTGTGTCCATAGCAATGAGGGTCATTCGTGTGCTCAATCTTAATCATACCAAATATGTCAATAAAACGGGACATACTATACTGTTCCAAAGTTTCAATAATGAATGCTGAAAAATAAAAGTATCCTTGACAACCATTGTTCAACTGGTTTACTTTACTTTGTTTTACTAATGTACATTGAGATTATTATAGACGAGTGATTATTAGGCATATTATTATTAATAAATTATTATTATAAATATTTGTGTCTGCATAATTTAAGCGCGAAGAATTAGGTGATTACCGTTTATTTTGCTCTTTTAAAATTTAAACTTTAAGAGTTATGAAAAATGTCTATAATATGGACTGAAACAAAAAAAACTTGTGTCTTTCTGTTTTACATGTAATTACATGTATGCATAAGTTGTTTCCTTTATTACATTGGATTTTATTCCATATTCTCTAGCTATATTTTAATACAGACTGGATTGACACAAATCTCTATACTGTATTATCTGGTAATGAAAGTTCCCGTTGAAATGTCAATTATGCTGCAGTGAAATATGACAAAATAGTAAACACAGATTAAGTAAGGAATGAGTTAGAATAGTTTCACTCTATAATATATATAAAGATCAATATTGACACTTCATAAGTGAAGAAAACCTGAGAATTCTCCTTGGTGTTCTCATAGATATGTAAAGTGTTAGCACTTAGCCAGCGTGATGGACTGTGCCATCAACCATTTACTGTGAGCCCAGCTGTGGGATAATTATAGGCTTAAGTGACATCTATTAACTATATGTTTGATGTGCTCGCCTGTCTCTCTATTGTAGCTTTGAATATGCAATTTCAAACATAGAACACTGCAGCCCGTATATATTTTAACTTATTGCTAATTCACTTTGGTTTCAAGTAAATTTTTAATGCTCTGTGTATACTGGAACATGCGTCATCACGCCGGACCAATGTGCTTTAAGTGTGGAGTTATTTGACATGTTTTTGTAAAGTTACCTGGATTATTATAAAATACAGCATATAATTACTTGAAAATGTTATGTTTTTCTAATGAGTAGGGCCACTTAGTTAATTTTAATGCTTAGGCAATAACACTCATTTCATTTGTTTTAAGTAACACTCAGAAATAGTTATTAGCATTTAATTATGTAACATCCTTTCACATTTAGTAACAAAGTAACATGTTTTTTTACCTTGACAGTGAAGTTGAGTAGAAAGAGGTTTTTTACAACCACATACAATACTATATTTTTGAGTCTGGCACACAGACTACATTTTAAATTCAGTAAGGCAATATTTAAAGCCAGGTTGTATGATGTTGCGTTCGCTATTAAAATTGCAGTTGTGACATGTGGAACTAATCATATTGTGATTTGATGTGTCTTATTACTTAAATATCGAAATAGTATGAAAGTGTAGTAGTGTAAACGTTGAGAAATGAATATCATAAATATATTATACATTTGTTGGAAATGGAGTGTGATTTTGTATCGCTAGATTGTTACAACTTGAATGAAAACATTCTGAATCAAACGTGTCATTTGTTGCATGCACATGCTGATGTCATGAAAAGCGTGTAATTGATGTGCATAATGTGGCAACACTTTGTTTTTAATGTTACGACTGTATTGAAGCGCCGCCGCGCTGAAAGTAGGCGAGTAACAAACTCTGGATAGATTGCTTGTGTTAGGTATCTTTTTAACTCTTATGTGTACGGTAGAACGAGTATTTTTATTTTTTTCTTATTTTGTGTCCTACAATTCATATTTCGGCATTGCTTAGTTTCGAAGTGATAAAACATGTCGATTGAGAATCCCTTGGAATGAAATTGTTCCAACCAACAATTGAAGATTGAGATTATTTATTACTCGGTTTTATCAGGGTTCCAGGATGTATATCAATGGATATATATCCGATATATATCAAATGATTTTTTTATGATATATATCAAATTCTATATTATTGAGTAATTTTTGGCGTTTGTTACTGTATTTCTACTCCCCAAATGTAGATGGCGTTGGAGTAGAGTTAAAACATACTGCTTAATAGTAAGTTCTAATCCATAAATGGCAAAATTCCGGCCGGCATTAATGGCGCCTGTCGTGTCAGAAAAATTTGTTTTTTAGTTGTATGTTTTAGTTTCTTTTGGCTGATTTGAAGTACCGAAATAACACATTAAAATCAATTTAGTTTTCTTTTTAAATAATTTATTATGTTTATGTAACCATATATGCAAATATTATACATAAATAATACAATAAAATAATAATATGGCTTTCATACAAAATGGATATATATCAAACTTTTGATATATATCGGATATATATCATAAATATCCGATATTTTGATATTTATAATAAATATCGGATATTTTCGAACCCTGGTTTTTATGTATCTTGTAAACAGCGCCATCTTTTGGCAACATAAACAATTGTTTCTGATGGGACGAGTAAGAGAAGAATGTATTCTATTTTTAATGACGTCAACTCTCAAGTTTTCGTTAGGAGATATTATAACTTATATTTATAGAACTGTCTCCTTGTATGTTGTTGTAATGAATAAAAAATATTATTATTTAGTGTTTAATAACGGTATTCAATACCTATCGTTACGTGCAATTTTATATTTAAAAGTAAAGTAATTGAATAGCGTGTTATTAACATTTTATTAAGTTCTAAATGTATAGTTTAGTTTCACTTTAAATCGTTTTTAATTGTTGTATTACTCGTATTGTGTTAAAAGTATATTACCATAAATATAAGACCACTATGTTAAAGGAATTCGTCAATTTTATGTTTAAGATGTCATTGATATTACATATTTGTAACGTGTTATAAATGTAAACGTTGATTTATTATAGTTTTAAACGGTTTGAAAAACTTGAAATTGGTGCCTCATAGTGCCTTCACACGTTCCACGCGCGTTGCATTACGGAGTATATGAATATATATTTTTTAAAATTTATACCTTTACAGTAAGGATCACGAGTTGTTTGGATACATGTTGCGTATAGTACCGTAGTATGTGTAGCCAATAAAATTAATTACGTAAATAAATGCATTTTTATTTGTCGTTCTCGCCTTTCCGTGAACCCTGCCTGGCTAGCTACCACCCTAGTGTTTAAATTAGCCGCCAAACGACTCTTCGTGTTCCGACTGGAGGCTCGAGAGCCAGAATTACCTTCTAATTTGCTAGTCGACAACGCACCAGCTCCATCTTTGGTATTGGTGATGTCCATGGGCGACGGTGACCACTTACCATCAGGTCGCTCGTCTGCTCGTTTGTCGGCTATTACATAAAAAATCTTCACCCGAAACTACCACCAAACAGACCGGCTTCTATCGCCTCCTACAACACCCGGTTCTGAAAACAAGGTTAAGTATTCTAGGCCACCTCAATACTCCAAAAGCAGACACCTTCATCTTTGTAACTTGTTACAGAATTCTTTATGAATCTTAAAAGATCGCAATGAGTTTTCCAGCTAGCCGACTAGGCCTTTTTTATGCCACTGCATGGAATCTTGCTTGGACTCAGGTTTATAACGATGAACCCAAGTTTCGACCACAGTAACGTCCCAGATTTATCACCGCCATCATGGGGTGCATTAAATGATACCACCACACTGATAGTCATCAATACTGTATTGTTAGTATAGGGCGAGATGCACATGCTATACCTATTTACAAACCAAAAAACAGGCAAGAACTCAACCGCCGCGGGAACAACAGAGCCGGTCGAAATTTTGTGACCGTTAATTTTCACTTGTGTTGTGACAACGTGCTAATGTCATCAATCAAATCAAAAATCGAATTGATTTTTGTAAAGAAATGTTAGCTTAATCTGTCAATTTGGGATAAAGCGGGGGGTAATTAATTTGTAGAAATTGTTATGACCCCTATATGAGTTGTGAATAATTAAAACACAGAAATACAGTTTAAACTTTATTAAATATTACAAAGGCACTGTAACATTAGACCGACCGTAATACTGTTCCCATAAGATCTTGCGGCCTGCTTTATGCGTTACTCGAATCACCAGCGAGCGAGCAACATTAATATAAACAGACATTTCTTTTACCAAGAAAACTGGAAAAAGAAACCAATAACACAAGCCAGTAAGTCACAATGTCGACGAACCTCTTCCTTGAATACCTTTTTAACGCTCGCTTAGCAATTTCAAAATTCCATTCTTGATTGTGATGAACTTAAAATAATAACAAAACCTATTGGTTAAGGCAACAATTGCACCCTCGTAGTAGAATGGCGATGTGAACTTCTAAAATCATCCTACAAAAATATCATCTCGAAAACATACATTTTGTTCTAAGTTTGTTCCTATTCTTTACTTGTTAATGGAATACATATTTATTTATTTTACTGCATATACCAAAACCGTAATTTTTTTTTAATAAACTTTTTATGCAAACCTTATCTACACGAGGGTAACCTACATCTAAACCGCAGATAAAAAATAATAATAAATAAAATAAATCGTCTACAGCTAGGCAGCTAACACTTGCAACTAACAATTAATTTTAATAAGCAGTGTGTTACAACAAGGTACAACTATTGGCAATCTGCAGCGAGAGAGAAAAACAAAATTATTAAAATATGGGAATGTGATAAACATTACAAAATTGGCAGGTAATTATTATGCATATAAAAATATGTATATCAGAATAATATATAAGTATTAACAATAATTCCAGATGTACACTGGAATAAAAATTGTATAATAATCTCTACAGATATCATAAAAATGTGGTCTCGCACCACGGTATAATCTATGTGTGTATATTATTATTTACATAGAAACATAGACCTTTCAGATAAATGTATTGTATTCTTACTAGTTACTAAAAAAGATATATAATAAAATACACAGATTCTCTTTTAAAAGTATTGAAACTTGTCTGAACAAGCCTGATACTGCATTTAAAATATTTCGAGGCTCAGCTGGTGTCTACTTCAGCTGGTTATAAAAATGATATTTTACATTTATTTCAACAAAGAAAACTTTTGTAGGCCATTTTAATCTTTATTAGCTACGGGTGCTCCCCCACCTGCTCAACCTGACTCAACGGACACCTACCAACGTTTCCACGAGGCACAATATATCTTGATCGTTGCTAGACACGATTATAAGTTGTATTTTATGTTAAATTAAGCCATCACTACTAATTTTATCTTTTTCGTACATCTCTGCCCTTTTTTTACTATTTATAAACCTGTCTTCTACCAAGAGGCTGTCTGGAACAGTTGACGTTCAGAGATAAGACCGCTTTTTGTATGTCATGTCACTATCTATGAGATATCATACAACCTGCCGATATTTAGGTGTACAATAAAGTTTTCATATTGTATTTTACCCGATCATTAATACCAGACAAATTGTCGAAAGAGGGCGCGTGTGCGGCGCGACCGTGGCTCCATCTAGCGTCGACGAGCAAAATCAATAGTTGAGCCTGTTTGTTCTAACACTGAACTGTCTCCGACTGTCCTCACTGCATCGAGCAACTGAAGAAGCACCTCGAAGCGTATGACACTGTACTGTCATTAAATGTTAAATTGATTTTATTAAACTAATTTTAACACTTAACATTTAATAAATATGGGCTTTATCAAAAATAAATGGCTGGTATTTATAGAACATTGTACTTCACCATTTAAAACACTGCGCTAACAACTGTATAGAAGAAAATAAGTAGTCGAAAATATCTACTTCACTCACTTCATGGTATGGTATTCGTAATACCAAAGGAAATAAAGAAATATATTATTACCGGATTATTTTAACCGTAACTTACGATTTTTGTGTTTTTTTTTTACTGATATTTCGACCCAATTACATGGATACCACGGAGCGAAACCGTGATCCATTTATCGAGTCGAAATATCGATAAAACACCCAAGAATCGTGAGTACCCGTTACCGTTACAATGAATACAGTCCACGATGATATAAATTTAAAAAATATTAGCAGAATAGACCCCAACTGGAATTAATGACTTACACAGGTCCCTACATAAGCGGGTCCGATGGACCACAGTACATAATTGGTGACGCGATTGCATAACTGGAATATATTACATAAATTGGAATGAAAAAAATGCATCGGATATCGATTGGACCACAGATAAATTAACAAGTTACACTAGCAATGCTGTTATCAAATATAATTACAAAAATATTTCATCTACTCACATGAAGTACTAATGTATAAATATATAAGGCTTCTTATTGTCAAATTATTGCTTGAGATGCGTTAGTACGAGTGGGCGAATACGGGATAGGATATGTTATTATATAAATATATATTTTATGTATGTGTAGTGCACATTTTGAAGTTTACAAACAGCAGTAGTACGTACGGAGCGAATGTTACGACTTCTCACACGCAACGAACCGACGCACGCGGCGTGCGCTGTGCGCGAGCGAGACAAGTATATTTCACACGTGACACTGAACAAAATAAATTATATTTGAATATAGTGAAATTCCAAACATTGAATTCCAGCATTGCGTTAAGGTGTACCGGTGTTAATTAACAATTGACTTGTGAAGTCACAAAATTAAAGATATTATTACAGTACATGAAACTAGTAGTAGAAGTAGTAATATTTCATTTACAACATGGAGCATTCATCAAATATTTTTTTCATTATTAAATATATAAAAACGCGAATGTTAAATTGTACCTTTTCTATATTATTATTCGTTCAAATTTGCAGCACGCACATTATCGCCACTAGCCCGGATTGCACAACAGGATGGATCACACTGAAAACCAGCAACAGCTGTCCAGTGAGGCTGTAGTCCGCTAGCGAAATATTGAAACATCAAACTGTTCCTGCTCGTAATATATCAAATTTAGCATGAAATTTCAAACATTTTTTCTTTATAAATAAGTATTAATTATGTAAGGTGTTTTTTAACAACTAATATTTTCAAAGCAATTTGAAACAGCGGGGAAGTTCTAAATTCGTTGTGTATGTACTGTTTAAGGCTATCATTGTATTTAAACATCGATTACGTTAACATCGGTACACCTAAACAAACGAAACCTCGTTCCACCCCGTCAGTCCCAACCAACGTCAAACCGTAACATTCGCTCCGTACCCGCGCGCTGCGTCCGCGTGTCCGCCGCCACACTACCGGCGGCGGCTGGGCGCGGGGGCGGCGGCCGGTCACGGCTGGTGCTGCAGCTCGACGTAGTTGGCCGGCAGCATGCCGGTGCGGCCCGTCCGCAGCACCTGCCCGGTCATCCAGCCCTCGTCGATCGACGTCACGTTCGATATGTAGTCGCCTTCGCGGAACGACACCTGGATGTAACAACGATAAATTTTAACTAGGATACAACAACAAAAAAAAAGAATAAGCCATTCACTCTTAAATTTGCGGTACGACTGGCTTTGTAACCTATAACAAATCTATCAGCTAGAACGAGTGCGGTAACTAAGTATCACGCCTCCATCTTGACCGCCGCAATGCCCCGTGTCTGTGATATTTCAATATTACAGGTGTCCATGGGCGAGAGACACCGCTTTGCATCAGATTTATATCGGCGAGTCATGAATACGGTTGTTAAACGGAACGCGGTACGAGGACCCGTGTGTTGGCAGCACCGTCGTTCTGACACAACACGGGATATGTATGGGTGTACATTAAAACGCGTTATGAAAACGAACAACGCTCCAGATTGTTCAAAACCTTTTTTGCAGGATCGCAACCAACGCTCACTGGTGCGTGAGGAACGCCGACCTGCACTTCGATCTACAACTCCCGACAATCCAGAAATCTTTTAAAGAATATTGCACTGCATTTTTCAGATCCTCAGAGGAACACTCGAACCCACTAATCAGACAGGCAGCGGATTACACCGCCCCTAGTCTTACAGGCCATCAAAACCGGAGGCCAAGAAACGCTCTCACAGATCCCCCCGACAAGATATCTTCGGACTTGGACCGCCGCCTGGCAGCCATAGTTAAAAACTCAAATAATAACAGTTAGTAGCATCCTTAAGATGCCACATAGTCTCTCCATTCGACAACACCTTCAGTGTTAACAATAAGCGTATGCTCCCTCGGGAGTGCCGCTAGCACCCTTTCCTTCTCTAAGGATGGGTCGCTTCAGATGAAGGCTTAGAGGCCACAAGGCCAAAGCCAACTAGGGTGGTGTTTAGTGGGTAGGCCCCTAGGTTTCTCGGGAGTCCCACATAACCAGCGCAGCCGGCTGCGTTGGTATGCTACGAGCATTCACCACCCCCCCTCCCGCGCTTTTCCGCAGGGTAGCCCATTTTCCATCTTCTAGGCCTAAAAAAAAAAACGAACAACGATTATTAGAACGGATACAACGCTCTGTATCGGAGGACCACTACTCACCTCGTCGCTGTCGTTCGCCTCGTAGTCGTACATCGCGATGTACACCCTCTGAAACAGACCAACCGACAACATTACGGTTGGACACGTCACTGGTTATTTATCAACGGTAACCATTACATTACACAAATATATCAAATTATTTTATTTAATGAGAGCGTGCGTCAAACTCAAACTTCGTTCTCGTTACACAATTAATTATTAGACACTTGATATGTAAGCCTATGTCGATGCGTACTGATGTACCTTTCAAATGGTAATAGAATTCCGGAGACTACCCTCGACGTACACACTCAAAAAATTCTCATTGTCTATTTACAATAATAATATATAATTTACCGTGTATCCATTTTAAACATTACCATTTAATACCAAAGCGGAAGTAATTACCCCTATGTTCGGTGACAGAGATCTATCTAAGCATTGTGTTCCTACTGACACTTTGATACAACCTACGGATGTTACGGATATGAAATTTCGGATCTGGATATGGGATACGGATATATGAATATTTTACCGGTTTCCATTACGGTTACGGATGTGAAATTATCCGATTGTTAAGGATAATTTCGGTTATGAATGGATATTAGATGATTTATGATCAGGAAAAAAAATGTATTTACAAGATTTGACTTTACTTCTGGGTATCATAATATATTATATACATATTTCTATTACGGATATCCTATAGTGGGTTACGGCTACTGAGCTCCGTAACATTCCCGATACAAAGAAACATTTTTTATTTAAGTAACAATTTCGAGCACACTTTGAAACGAAATGATCTAAATACAAAACTTGCTATATTATCTAATGTAATGCTAACCCAAATATACAATTAATAAAATCATCAACACCCAAGATCACAAGAAACTAGCTGCGATAGCCCAATGGATTAAACGTCAATCTCCACAGAGCACAGGAGATTCAAGTTCGAATCCGGCACGCACTGTTTAATTTTTCAAATTATGTGCACTATACGGTGGGTCACTAGTCATTTGCCAAAGATCAGAGCCGGTGCACCGATCGAGTGCAGTTGGTGAGTACGGACGGTCGTTCACCTGCTGCACGGGCTGCGTGTGGTTGGCGACCGGCCGTTGCTGCTCGTTGGCGAGCGGGTCCAGGTCTGTCACTCGGCCGATCTGACGGCTCTGCTGCTGCTGCTGCTGCTGCGGTTGGTGGGCACCTGCAACCACAAGTGTTGTGGACTTAACACAGTTCTAATTCTAATTCGTATTATGTCATTGTGTGTATTTGGTACACAGCGGCGGTAAAGTCCAGTTATTCGAGTCTGGGTCTCTTGCACGGGGGTGAGAGTGTGCGCAGCACTTCGTTTCGGGAAAATCTTCACGGCTTATAAAGCGAACGCCCGACTGTTTTCACGGACTTTTATATCTTATGAGTTATATTGGTGTAGTCCGTGTGAAGTGTGATTTTTAGCTGTAAAGTTTCATCAAAATCGAATCAGCAGTTTTTATGACAACCATCCATCTTTACAAACTCTCGCGTTATAGCTGGATTCATAACTTCTGCTTGAATGATGCAATACCGATGAGTGTAACTCATGTGTCATTTTTACCCCCAAATACCATGAACTAAAAACTCATCCTCGGTGCGTTTCAAAACACAAGATCATATTTTAATAATAATTGCTGACAATACAATAATTTTTTATTTATCATTTTTTATGCAATATTTATAATACCCCAAATATAATAGTTATTCAAACATATTTTCATATTTAGTAAGTAACTTTATTTTTCACAGGTACTTTTAGAATTAATCAATCGGTAACTGACCACCGCTCCACCGTCCTAGCCACCACGACGTGGTGGTCGGACGGTGGAGTATGTCATTGCGCCGACTCGGCTCTCACTGCCAGCTCAGCTGGTTGTAACAAATATAAAATTCCTACATTGACTGATACACCACGAGGAGTCATAATCAGTAAATCAACGATAATAATTGTTGTATACAGGAGAGTCTTTAACGAGAGTTTTTGAAGAATCCACCCGTGAAGAAGTGATGGGCGTCAAAATCATCGTTTGGTGCAATAGCAAGACTAAAATTTTATTTACAACAAAACCATTTAACGCAAGAATAAAATGAACAAAATAAATATTAAACAAGGTTATAATAGGTTATATAAATATACTTTACGTATTAATATTAAGACAGTTTGATTCGCAATGTCCCATCAATAACAAATGTTTACACATCAGCCGTCATGGCGTCGAATTGTCATCTTTCCTCTACACCATGACACACAAAATTGTCCTCATCATTATAAAAAAGCCATTCTACAGACAAAACTAAATATACCATAACCAACACAAATGTTCCCATAACCACACGAAAAAAAGTAATTTACAGTTATGTGTACATAAGGAATTTATTACAATTTACGGCGAACTATTGTTATTTACATTAAAAATTTCGCCGTCGTAAAATGTAATAAATGTGTCATAAGCTGCAATAGGCGATAAAACATAAAGCTTAGGAACGTGACATATGATTAACTACGGTACGTGTATTAGAGGTCTGTGGTTATGTACCACCGTACGGTGATATAATTTAGGTTGCCAACTTATGAACGAACAGAAATAAAAATTATCCAATGCGTTTCACCGAAGTCCTTACATTGATTTTCAAATTATGTATATGTGTAGAAGACAAAACGCTTGCCAATGTTTACACACTGTTTCAGTAATCATTAAAAAAAATATGCTACTACTTTTTGGCAATTAAACATATCAACTTGTGATATTTTTACGTCGACTTTTTAACTGCAACTGACAATTCTGCTAAAAGTACAAGTCAATACATGTTTTTGTTTTTAAATCTACAATTACACAAAGCTGGCAACCCAGAAATAAAAAAAAAAACAAACCTCTCTTGCCATCGCTCGTGCTGTTATAAATGAGCGTGGCCGACGCCCGCTGCGTGTTGGGCGGCGCGCGCGGGCCGTCGCTCACCGGATCGTAGTCCTGGATCCTGCCTATCTTCTGCCCGCCCTGATACCCGGTATTCTGGTACTGGTATTGGTTGTACTGATAATCGTACTGGTACTGATCGTACTGCGGACGATAGTCCTGGTATCGGTTCTGGTGCGGCGCCGGCGTTTGGTAGTGGGTCTTCGGCGGGAGGTTCGGCGCCGGCAGCGCTGGCGGCGGCGCCGGCGCGGCGGGCGCCAGCATTTCGGTCGCGTAGTTGTCGATTTGCTGCTGGTAATTGTCGTTGGTCGCTACATCTAGTGTACGGGAGACGGGTTAGCGGTGGTGTGGGTTAGATACATTACAATGGAATAGTTTGACTTTCGACTGATTTGAACCGTGCATCGTATATTTATTATTCTTAACTGCAATTATTTGAAACTTTACTGAACTAGAGTACTTGGTAACATTTTTGAAACAGGTTTCGCAATGCAATACAATTTCAACAACTTGCGTAATTATGTACATTGGCTACACCAGCTACACCACGGACGCCATCGATGCCAGTGTTGCCAGTCTAAATCTCAGCTGGGAAACCTCGCTTGTCATAGTCAAAGTAGTGAAGGAGCCAACATCATAATTTCCTGATACATCCCGCATAGGTATGTTCTCCGTGATATTATCTAGTTTATCACACAAGGCCCACGTGCTGAATTATGGTCTTATCCCTTCCGTCGCCCCGACTTTTTTAACACACTTCAAAACAGGAGAATGTTCTCAATTTGTCTGTATTTTTTATGTTTGTTACCTCAGAACTCCGCCATTTCACAATTGAGTTAGAAAATTCCTTTTTTTTGTCCAAAACTATATACTCCCCGAATAGTCCTACTTAAATTTCAAGAAAATAATACCACCTCTAAGGCTGAAAAATATGAGATGAAACCAAGAAATTCCAACTGTTTCAATCGAAGTATCAATTTTTGTTTTTCTGTAAATTCACAATTTTCATCCGAAAATCTTTAGCGATACACAGAAATCACGCCGGGGGGCGGCCGTGCTTCAGCTGTTCCTGCATTGATGTAAAAAACATTGATGGCGTGACTAAGATTTTGACATTAGAAATACCGTGAATACATCTCAAATTTTTTTTTTCAACAGGCATACTTATATACAAGAAAAATGTGAATACTATCAATTCAGTTGATACATAAGAACCTGTTTCCATCATATATTTTTATGAAAAGTAAGCTTCAAATAATTGTATACCTCCAAATATTAATTATTCTATACATTTCGCAGTGTTCCAGCCAAACTACTCGCACACGACACGAATAGCAAGTTTAATGAACAATATACCGGCAACATGATTTACGTTGACATCATTTTAATTATTTTTATACGATGCATAATTGTATAACTCGACTACTATATTATTAGTCCGATAGTATAATTGTATACTTTCTCACTATGCGGAAGACTTAAACAGAACCAGAAGTGGGATTGCTACAGATTGTAATGTTAACTCTATAGATATAGATATACATATACTGAAGGTATATTGCATACTCTCTATACTGAAGGTTCTAAGGAAAGGGATTGTATCACATGAATAAAATATTCGATCGAAAATTTCCGAATAAGGAACAGTGCACATATTTGACGCGCCGCTCCCGAGCAAAAGCTAAAAAAATTCACTGACAGTTATTTCTTTTAAAATTCAAATATGAAATGCATCTGGTTAAATTGTTTTTAATTATAGAAGTAATAAAAAATTATTTATTGACCAGCGGCCCCGTCCGACTTCGTTCGGGATTGACTATCAATTATAGATACATGATTATTAAAAATTTCATATTTTTCACCTTGATTAGACATCATTACGTTGACTGATATTCTATACAGCCTATCATCTGCACAATCACGTGTTCTCACTACATACACAGTTTCATTAGGATCGGTCCAGCCGCTCTTGAGTTATCTCGAGACATACACGAATATCTCAACAGATTTATATAGTAGTATAGAAAGATAGATATTCAATAATAACAATTATCAACTGTATGCATCAGTTTTTTAAACTCAACATAAATCATTCGCCTCAATGACATAATGACGTAAGTATAGATGACGCCAAACACGTAAATGACGGTGCGAGAATGGACAATGGTTGATTGTCGCAACATTTACCCATACCGGCACAACAAAGACTATGGCACATAACAGCCCGTGCAATTAAACTTACAAAAAAAAAAAATAAAGCACATATTTGAGGCTACCGTAATTTGTATTTACAATACATCGCTATTTAAAAGAGATAATTACCGAGTCGTACAGCATAAAACGTAAGTTATTATTATTATTATATTTGTGAATATTCATGTAGATTTTTGCAATGCTATGCTACCAGATGATATGTGCGTTACGTCTTTAGGCACCATAAAACAATAACAGCATAATTATGTTGACTCAAAACCTCTTGTCCCTAATAGGGATTTTCCATGATTGAGGAAAACGGGCCCAAACTTGTTTGGTGCAGATTACCTATTACGTGCGTATTATTCAACTTTTGATTAAA